>JAJOOH010013982.1:0-39017 GCA_029582605.1 Solanum gracilifrons | reverse complement strand
TGTTGAGTCTTAATTAAAGTCTTCCACTTATTTATTATCTTTTATTCTCGTATTTCTACTTCTCTATCGTTGTGGTTGGGTTAGGCTGACGTGTCCGGTGGGAAATGGACATGTGCCATCACATCCGAATTTGGGGTGTGACACATTTGAGGGTGATGCTCCCAACATGACTTTTTTCATATTCAGGACTCGAACCCGAGACTTCTGGTTAAGAGTGAAGCAGCCCCAACACTACATCCACAAAGGGTGGAGTTAAAGAGTGCAAAATCCATATATATATAAGCACACATTATGAGTGAAGAGAACACATTGAACCAAAATGACAACATCTTTTCCCATGAATGCTGGTGATGATCCTTACAGCTACTCCAAAAACTCTCAATTGCAGGTATTGATTTCTTGTCTTCAACTTAAATATATCAACTGTTTTGAGCAAAGGCTCATCTATGTTATCGTCGTATGAGAAAAAGTTCATCCATATGATTATTTTTTAACTCCGATTTTGTAAAATCATTTTTTTACTTACCTCAATAGTGCATGTTAATTTAGCCTATCCGTTAATAACCAACTGTTTTTAGCAATGCAATTACCCACAATACGAATTAAAATTGATGTTCAATTACGCACACTCCTAAGATTTCCTTCTTACTTGTTGAAACTCCTTGATCTTCGCTTGTGTTAACATCTTATAATTAATAATTTAAATCTCTCAAATTTACGTTTATGTTAAATCGATTAACAAAATTTACAAAAGTTTAGTACGTGAGTTGAATTTTTATTTACCGTTCCTTGTGGGATTCGACCGCAACCTCTCATTGGGTTTATATTGCTAACTGCCGCCTACACGTTGAATTATAAGATAAGTAGTTCAGCGTTATCAATAATCCGCAAACAACTTCTAACACTTTTCAACTGAAGTTTTGGATCAAATGAACTATTTTTGCTTCTTCTTCCGTATGAACACATGAGCAACATCAAGAACTCTCAAATTTCCAACTTCTTCAATTTTTTACGAAATCACCTCAAATTTCAAAAATAGCTTCCCTTTGAGCAAGATACCAAAATTCAATACCTTTTAAACTTGAATTCAACCTAACTCAACAAGACTCACTTGAAATTTCTTCAACGTTTCAAAACTTCCACATCCTTTAATGATAAAATTTTCTCCGCAACTCCAGATCACTTGAAATTTTGAACATAAACTCAAGAAAACAATAGAGAACAATTTCTTTTTTAGAAATAACAACAAAAACACGAATCAAAGCAGATTTTGTGATATTTTAAGACTAATTTTCATTTTTTTAATATGGGTGAGTTTTTTTTAACTCCATAAATGATATTAGAATTTTGGTTTTTGCTTTTAAAAAAATTAAAATTAATGATGTGGACGAAATTTGAGGCGATTTCTTGAAGAATTGAAGAAGTTGAAAATTTGGGAATTCTTGATGTTTTTCATGTGATATTGGTGTTCTTGAGGAAAAAGAAGCAAAATCCCAATTGAAAAGTGTTAAAAGTTGTTTGGGGTCTTGTTGGGGTAAAATATGGTTTAGCAAAACCAAAGTTTAAATATAATGACATGAATGAACATTTTCTCAAACAACAATGACATAGATAAGTCAATTTTTTAACGGATGACATAAATGCATCTTTTCTCAAAGTTCAATAGCATATTTGAGCCTTTTCCCAACTCTAAATTAAGAATTCATCAAGCACCATGATGGGTAATACAACATTTTGCCTATGGCAGTCCACAAGGGGGTGGCATGGTCTGGATTGGATAACGCATGCATGATGGACTTAGTTAAGAAAAAAATTGTGCCCTTGCTATTACTAGTTATAGTTTTTGATATAATGGTAAGCGCTTGATCCTAAATGCACACCATACATCAATATATTGTTTGTACAATAACTAAATTTTTCCACGGTGACAATAAAATGCAATATATGTTGGGAAAATGCGGACCAACACAAAAATATATATGTGCAAATGACAGAAATAAAATGGGAAAATAATGACACCAAGAATTTTACGTGGAAACCCTTATAATTAAGGGAAAAACCACGGGCCAAGAGGAGCAACTGATATCACTATAGTAAGGAATTTTACACCGTATAGTCACGAATACAATACTCAAAGTGACTACTACACACTCAAAAGGAATAACACTCTTTTGATTTTCCACCTTACTAAAAATATCGCTCACACTCTATTTTTCTTCACAGACTATTTTCTTGTATAGTCTATGAAAACCTCAAAGCTCTCTATATTTTTCTTTCTCTGTGAATTGGTGTTTTACAAATGAGCTAATAAGCTCCTTTTATAGAAGAAATTTCCAGCAACAAATTTCAACACCATACACTATATGTCAAAGTTGTGCTACCGAAAGTTTATAATTTCTCAACATTTGCTATGTTTTTCAACATTTGCTGCTATTGCAATTTGCCAGCAATTGACAATTGCATGCAGCAATTGTGAAGTCAAAAATGGAATAGTGGGACTGGACCCCACAAATCTCCCCCTCCAGTCCCATTCACTGGAAGGAGGTATCTTCATATTCTTTAGAGAGAACTCATACCCACAAGTTCTTTGCATAACTCGAACTTGTCTTTCGGTATCGTCTTGGTCAACATATCTGCAGGATTTTCACTTGTGTGGATCTTTTTGACGTGGAATGATTCACTCACCACTTCCTCACGAATCCAATGATATCTGACGTCGATGTGTTTTGTTATTGCATGGTACATAAAGTTCTTGCTCAAGTCTATTGCACTCTGGCTGTCACAATAGACAATATACTCTATCTGATGCAAACCAAGCTCTTAAAGAAATCGCTTTAGCCATATCATCTCCTTACCGGCTTCAGTAGCCGCTATATACTCAGCTTCAGTTGTAGCTAGGCAACACACTTCTGCAACTTTGACTGCCATGATATAGCTCCCCCTGAAAAAGTAAACAAATATCCAGTAGTGGATTTTCTGTTATCAAGGTCACATGCCATATCAGCACCTGTATAGCCCTTCAAGATTGAATCTGATGCTCCAAAACACAAGCATTCATCTAAGCTTCCTCTAAGATACCTGAGTATCCACTTCACAGCTTCCCAATGCTCTTTTCTCGGATTATCGAGAAATCTGCTGACTATACCAACTGCGTGAGCAATATCAGGTCTAGTGCATACCATTGCATACATTAAACTTCCGACGACGGAGGAATATGGAACTTTGGCCATTCTCTCTTTTTCCTCCCTAACTGTAGGACACATCTTCTTGCTCAATTTCATATGACCAGCAAGAGATGTACTAACAGGCTTAGCATTCTTCATATTGAAGCGCTCTAGTACACCTTCAATGTACTTCTTCTATGACAAATAAATCTTCATTTCATCTCTGAGACGTGTAATTCTCATGCCCAAAATTTGCTTGGCATGACCCAAGTCTTTCATAGCAAAAGACTTACGCAACTCTTTCTTCAACTCGTCAATCTTGGAAGTATTCTTGCCCACAATCAACATACCATCCACATACAACAAGAGGATGATAAAATCATTGTCAGAAATTTTTTGTACAAATACACAATGATCTGAAGAAGTCTTCTTATAGCCTTGCTCCCTCATAACATATTCAAACTTTTTGTACCACTGTCTAGGAGCTTGCTTTAAGCCATAAAGACTATTTTTGAGTTTGCACACAAAATTTTCTTTGCCTTCTACTTTGAAGCCCTCAGGTTGTTCCATATAAATTTCTTCTTCTAGGTCACCGTGAAGGAAAGTCGTCTTCACATTCATCTGCTCAATCTCTAAATTAAGACTAGCAGCCAAACTCAGAACTGTGCGAATCGAGGACATTTTGACAACAGGAGAAAATATTTCGTCAAAGTCAATACCCTTCCTTTGACCAAATCCCTTAACAACTAATCTAGCTTTGTACATGGGCTTCAAGTTGTGTTCTTCAACTTTAACTTTGAACACCCACTTGTTCTTCAAAACTCTCATGCCATTGGGCAATTTTACCACTCATAAGTGTGGTTCTCATGCAGAGACTTCATCTCATCTTGCATGGCTTCAATCCATTTATCCTTGTGCTCATCTTCTATGGCCTCCTCATAACATTCATGTATCCCCCATCAGTGAGTAATACATACTCATTGGGTGAATAACAAGAGGAAGGAACCCGCTGCCTTGTGGACCTCCTGAGCGGAATATTTGATTCGTCCACAACTTCATGAGCAAGAGGATCATCAATAACAATATCATTGTTATTATCAACATCAACATGTTGATTCGATACATGATTATGGGCGTCACCGTGATCATCAAACCCAACAACATCATACATACTTGTGTGAGGAACTTCTTCTAGATGAACTATACCATCAAAACTTGAAAATTCTAGCTTCTCCGATTTGTCAATAACTTCAATTGTTTGATTCTCCATGAAAATAATATCACGGCTTCTCACAAGTTTCTTCTCAATTGGATCATATAGCCTGTAACCAAATTCATCAAGGTCATATCCAATAAAGATGAACTGCCTTGTCTTGGCATCTAACTTTGACATTTCATCTTTCGGCACATGTACAAAAGCTTTGCAACCAAATACTCTCAAATGGTCATAGGAAACATCCTTTCCATACCAAACACTATTTGGTACATCACTTTGCAAAGAAACAGCATGAGATAGATTAATAACATGTGCAGCGGTCAATAAAGCCTCACCCCAAAATGAGCTCGGCAACTTTGCTTCAGAAAGCAAACATCTAACTCTTTCCATCAAGGTCCTGTTCATCCTCTCAACCAAACCATTTAACTGAGGAGTCTTTGGAGGAGTCTTCTGGTGTCTAATGCCTTGATGCTTGCAGTATTCGTCAAATGGTCCACAATATTCACCACCATTATCAGTACGAATATATTTCAATTTCTTTCCAGTTTCTCTTTCAACTAAAGCCTGAAACTGCTTGAAGACACCTAACACTTGGTCTTTAGTCTTCAAGACATAAACCCAAAGTTTTCTCGAGCAGTCGTCAATAAAAGTGACAAAGTAGAGTGCACCATCCAATGTCTTTGTTTTCATTGGACCGCATAAATCAGAGTGCAGCAATTCAAACAACTTTGTCTTTCTTGAAGGGGGGTAGGACTTAAACGAAACTCTATTTTGTTTACCAGCCAAGCAGTGCTCACACTTTTCTAATTTAGCACTTTTGAAATTTAACAATAATTTCTTCTTGGATAGAACATTAAGTCCTTTCTCGCTGATGTGGCTAAGCCTCTTGTGCCATAATGTTGAAGAGTCATCGTTTTCAACCGCATTTACCATATCGGCACAAGCAGAAGTGGTAGTCCAGTATAGACCACGACGTTTGTTACCATGAGCCACAACCAAGGAACCCTTAATGAGTTTCCATTTTCCATCACCGTTGGTACTAACATATCATTCATCATCCAAAACACCAACAGAAATTAGGTGCAGACGAACATTAGGTGCATGCTTCACATTATTCAAAACTAGTTTAGTTCCAAAACTAGTTTCCAAACAAACTGTACCAATACCAACCACCCTAGAAACAGTCTCATTACCCATACTCAAGGTTCCAAAATCAACAGGAGTATATGAAGTGAAAAAAAATTTCCTTCATGTCACGTGAGATGTGGTACCAGTGTCCAGAACCCAGCTTGACTCATCACAAGCAATATTTATCATATCTGCATCAAGGACGGTAATAAGGTCTTCGGTGGTGAGGGTGGCTAGGCAATTTTCATTGCCATCTTCTTTAGTTTCCTCTTTGTTTTTGTTTTCCCTCTTCAACTTCCTGCAGAACTTCTTTGTGTGCCCTTTCATGCCACAATGATAGCACTCGATATCCTTAAGTCTGCCTCTGGACTTGCTCCTATTTTGTTCTCTATTCTGAGAATCGCGAGTTTTGTTTCTCCCCCTGGAGCTAGTTATTAGGACATCCGACGAAGAAAAACCTTGAAATTTTCTTCTCATCTCTTCGTTCAAGACACTACTCTTGGCAGAATCTATTAAGATCACACCATCCGGAGCAGAATTTGACAATGAAGTTCTAAATGTTTCCCAAGAGTCTGGTAGGGAACCAAGTAGAAGCAAGCCTTGAATTTCTTTGCCCATAGCACATAATTGGTTCATGATCCCCTGAAAATTATTCAGATGGTCTGTCATCGGAGAACCATCATGGTACTTTAAACTCAGCATCTGCTTTATTAAGAACATTTTGTTGTTGCCAGTCTTCCGAGCATACAAACTTTCAAGATGCTCTCATAGGTTCGAGCATGTGTCTCCCCAGAAATATGGTTCAACACATTATCGTCAACCCATTGCCTAATAAATCCACAAACCTGTCTATGCAATAGATTTCACTCTTCATATGTTTTATTATCAGGCTTTACAGTGGTAAAGACTAGTTGATAAAAATTCTTGACATAAAGCAGATCTTCCATTTTCTCCTTCCAAATGGCATAATTAACACCATTCAAAGTGACCATTCTACTTGTGTTGGATTCCATCGTTTTTCCCCCAAAAAATGGTTATTGCAAACCACAGTAAATCTTTTCTGATGTGGAAGTTCAGACTGTGCTGCAACCACAGAGCATACTCAGATAAAACCTTGGCTCTGATACCAGTTTGTTGGAAAAATGCGGACTAACACAAAAATATATATGTGCAAATGACAGAAATAAAATGGGAAAATAATGACACCAAGAATTTTACGTGGAAACCCTTATAATTAAGGGAAAAACCACGGGCCAAGAGGAGCAACTGATATCACTATAGTAAGGAATTTTACACCGTATAGTCACGAATACAATACTCAAAGTGACTACTACACACTCAAAAGGAATAACACTCTTTTGATTTTCCACCTTACTAAAAATATCGCTCACACTTTATTTTTCTTCACAGACTATTTTCTTGTATAGTCTATGGAAACTTCACAGCTCTCTATATTTTTTTTTCTCTGTGAATTGGTGTTTTACAAATGAGCTAATAAGCTCCTTTTATAGAAGAAATTTGCAGCAGCAAATTTCAACACCATACACTATATGTCAAAGTTGTGCCACTGAAAGTTTATAATTTCTCAACATTTGCTGTGTTTTTCAAGATTTGTTGCTATTGCAATTTGCCAACAATTGACAATTGCATACAGCAATTGTTGAAGTCAAAAATGGAATAGTGGGACTAGACCCCCACAATATATTATATATGTCATATTAAATTTACTGTACGAACTTTACCCACTATAACAGTAAAATAAGTAAATTTTATCTGTTATTGAATGCAGAAAGAAGTGTTAGATAGTGCAAAGGAGATGGTGAGAGATGCAATTATTCGGAAGCTTGACATCAAAATCATGTTATCTGCTTCAAACACATTTCGTATTACAGAGTTGGATGTTCAATTGGACCAAACACTTTTAGTGCAATGCAACATGTTGTAGAAGCTTTAAAGGAAAAATACAAAAATAATATTCCAGAATTCCAAATATTCTTCAATGATCATGTCACCAATGATTTCAACACCCTCTTTCGATCACTACCTATTGATCGATCCTACAATGCATTTGGAGTTCCAGGATCTTTTCATGGTAGATTATTTCCATCGCGATCAATACATTTTGCTCATTGTTCTACTTCTATACATTGATTATCTAAGATTCCAAAAGAGTTGTTAGATGAGAAATCTCCATCATGGAACAAAGGTTTGATTCATTATATAGGTGCTTCAAATATTGAAGTAATGAATGCTTATGTTGCTCAATTTGAAAAGGACATGGAAATGTTCTTCAATGCAAGAGCTGAGGAAATTGTTCCCGGTGGAATTATGGTGCTAATTTCACCACAAGTGAACATCTCTTGAAATTTTTCGGTTCTAGTCTTATGGATTTGGTGAACGAGGTAGGTAGTTAAATTATTTAGTACTTCATCCATTTCAATTTGTTTGTCTGGTTAACCTTTTAATTTCAACTTTCCTTTTTGATATAGTCAACGTATTTTTAGTTTAAGACCATAAGATTCAAAAGTCCTCTTTATTTTTTTAAACTTCGTATTAAATAACAATCAGACAAACAAATTGAAACAGAAGAACTAGTTAGATATAGCCATACATTTATAATAATTGAGGTTTCTTTCTTCTTCTTTTTCCACAGGGTAAGTTGGATGAGTCTTTAGTTAACTCATTTAATGTGCCAGTGTATTTTCCCTCAATTGAAGACATGACTAAAGTGGTGGAGAAAAATGATTGTTTTAGCATAGAGAGAATAGAGTTAACACATCCCAAATCAAAGCTTGTGGATGAGGCTGATGCAAAGACTTTAATGATAAACCTAAGGGCTGTTTTAGAAGGACTTTTCATCAATCATTTTGAGAGTAAAATAGCAAAACAAGCTTTTACAAGGACTATTCTCAAAAGTGATGAGATTTCAGCATGGATGAAAATAAATTATAAGAAAGCATGCCAATTATTTATCGCTTTAAAGCGTAAATGAATTTCTATGGAGGAATGTACTATATATTATATAACTCGATTCTATGGAGTGATGTGATATATCTAATGTACAAGACTCGTGATTTTTTTTATCCTTCCTACTATATTATTTTAGCATTAAATCTTATGTTTGGGATTAATCTTTATCATTTTGATTTTCACTTCATTTTTAGCAGGTTTAGTTTGAAAAAATGAAAACCATTAAAGTGTTGTATTTTTAGGATTTAAATTTTATCTTTATTTTGGTATTTTTATTGACTTTCTTTAAAAAAGAGTCAATAATATTTTGCCACTTGGCGTAAAAATTTCATCTTATCCATGTCTAACAAACTCTATATAATGGTTGGTACTGTCATAAAATGTAATGCAATGCACATATAATTTGTTGATTACTTATGGAAGGCATTTGAAATAAACTGATGAATATATCGGATTTGTTGATTCGTCTGGTTTACATATTAGTTATACATATGAACTATAATACAAGAGACTTTGTTGTTTCAATTATAAGAGTCGTCATCAAATTATTTATTTTTCATATATTCCATATTTATATCATAAAATTAGGATGATTTATCTGAATAAACTTTATCCCTTTGCAAAAAACAACATAAAATTTAGTATCTTTTATTAATAATTTATAATATTGTATATAAACAATATATAAAAAATTTGGATCCTTCGATCTTTCGGGCCTAAAACAATTAGCTTTAATGGTTTCCCCTTTAAGTCGGCTCTGTAAAAGAGGATCTTATTGGGGCTCGTGCATTGAGTACTTAATGGAATATACATGGTCATAGATAAATAAGGATGCTAAAGAAACAAAACAATATATGTAGTGATAAAATTAATTATACTAGAGTAGAAGTAACATATTTATCAGAGTTCAGTATCTTCGATTCAAATTATGTAATTATCTTATAAAATTCATTTATAATATATAAATTAATTTAAAATTCGTAAATTTCAAATTCTGAATCCGTCTGACGAAGAAGAAGAAGAATATTAGCCAAAATGACAACATCTTTCCCCATGAATGATGGTAATAGTGCTTATAGCTACTACAACAACTCCCAACGGCAGGTATTAATTTAATTTCTTCAATTTAAATTTAAAAAAAACATTTATTAACAAAATTTATTAATGTTATGATTATATATATGTAGAAAGAACTTATAGACGCTTCAAAGGATATGGTGAGAGATGCAATTATTGGAAAACTTGATGTTGAAGTCATGTTATCTTCTTCACACACATTTCGTATTATAGAGTTGGGATGTTCAATTGGACCAAACACTTTCCATGCAATGCAACATGTTGTAGATGTTGTAAAGGAAAAATACCACAATATTATTCTTGAATTCCAAGTATTTTTTAGTGATCATGTCGAAAACGATTTCAACACTCTTTTTCGATCATTACCTATTGATCGATCCTACTATGCATCTGGAGTTCCAGGATCTTTTCATGGTAGATTATTTCCATCGCGATCGATACATTTTGCACATTCTTCTTGTGCCATACATTGGTTATCTAAGATTCCAAAAGAATTGTTAGATGAGAAATCTTCAACATGGAATAAGGGATTGATTCACTATGGTACATCAAATATTGATGTAGTGAATGTTTATATTGCTCAATTTGAAAAGGACATGGAAATATTCTTTAATGCAAGAGCTGAGGAGATTGTCCCGGGAGGAATGATGGTGTTTATTTCACCATTTTCAAGTTATACACGTCTTGTGGAATTTTTCGGTTCCAGTCTTATGGATTTGGTAAATGAGGTATGTAATATCTATATTTTACTTGAGAGTTTTTTTCAGTTTCAGTCTTATGAATTTGGTAAATGAGGTAAGTAATATCTATATTTTACTTGAGTCGAGAGTTTTTTCGATTCCAGTCTTTTGAAATTGGTAAATGAGGTAAGTAATACTGCATCTGTCTCAATTTATATGACTTACTTTTTTTTTAGTCAATCCCAAAAAGAATGACACATTTCTATACTAAGTAAAAATTTAACTTTAAAATACTACCCTTAATGAAATGATTTATAGTCACCAAATTTCTATCATTCATTTTAAACCACAAAAGTTTTCTTTCCTTTCTTAAACTTCGTGCCGAGTCAAAGTACCTCACATAAAATGAGACGGAGGAAGTATCTATATTTTACTTGAGTTGAGAGGTTAGTAAAATCTATATTTTACTTGAGTCGATAGTTTTTTCGGCTCTAGCCTTATGAATTTGATAAATAAGTTAAGTAATATCTATATTTTACTTGAATCGAAAGTTTTTCGGTTCTAGTCTTATGAATTTGATAAATAAGGTAAGTAATATCTATATTTTACTTGAATTGAGAATTTTTTCGTTTTCAGTCGTATGAATTTGATAACTAAAGGTAAGTAATATCTATGTTTTACTTGAATTCAGAATTTATCTATAGGGGTAAGGCTGTGTACACACCACATTTGTAATTGAAGTTTATTTATTTTTGACATAGGGAAAGTTAGATGAATCTCTTGTAGACTCATTCAATCTGCCAATGTATTTTCCCTCTCCTCAAGACATGACTAAAGTGGTGGAGAAAAATGGATGTTTTAGCATAGAGAAAATGGAGTTGGCATATCCTAAATCAAAGCTTGTTGATGAGATTGATGCAAAAACTTTTATAATAAACCTAAGAGCTGTTTTAGAAGGACTTCTCATCAATCATTTTGGGAGTAAAATAGCAGAAGAAGTTTGTGCAAGAACTCTTCTTAAAAGTGAAGAGATTTCAACATGGATGAAAGCTAATGGTGGAAAATCATGTCAATTATTTGTCGCTTTGAAGCGTAAATGAATTTCTATGGACGAATCTATCTATATATATAGATATTATAGTGAAGATAATACTTTTAGTCGTTGTGATATTCGATTAAGCATATTTGATATTCAAGTAAGCAATATGTGTTTGAATTCCGTTAGTCAAAGGTTCAAAATATACATACATTGCTTAAATGAAGGCCAAATGTACTTAGTCGGACTATCACATGAGCTAAAATAGGAATAATGAAATAACACAACAACTAAACATATATATTTTTCATATTATATAATTCAGATCCATGGAGAAATTATATGGCACATTTTGTAGCCTGTAGGCCAAGAAAACTATTTGTGTCTAATGTTTTGGATTTTTTTTTTCTACTTTTTTTCGGTAGTTCACTTTTATGTGCTCTACAAAGAAAATTCAATTTTTTTAAAGTTAATGTTCTTAATTAACCTCCATCTAATAATTATTTTTACTCTTTTATTTTGTTATGATCCATATTTTGTAGGTCGTACCCAATAAGTCATTATGTAAATTATTTATGTATTGTGTATCTAAAACTCAGTGATATTATTGAGATGTTTAGCTTAGTAGACATTTTGGTCATAGATTCAAATAGTTTAGTTTTTATCTTATTTAGAATTTAAATCGGAGGTAATCGGGGAAGAAATTGTGTTCAGATATACTTTTTGAAAAAGAGAAAATAGCACTTTAATTATTTGAAATTTATAAAGATGGAGAAAAGATTTGAAACGCTTTTTCAAATTTAGAATTCAACTTCAATTTCGATTTAAGTTTTTCTATAACCAAACACAAATTTTGAAATAAAGTGAAAAATTATTCTAACAACAACAACAATATCATTCCAAATGCATGTAATCTGACAAATGGAGTTTGGAGAGAATTCAGAATAGTGTGTACGTATACTTTATCCACATCCTTACCTTAAAAGTCAGAAAGTTGATTTTGATAAATTGATCTCAACTCAAGTAAAAATATCAGAAAATCGTTAAACAAAAAACAAAAGTATAAAAGCCAAGATAAAATTCTAAAAGAACACACAACATATATTACATGTTTTTTTCGATAAAGTAATGTCACGTGACACGGCTTGATCTTTTATAAATCCGTCCCTATCTCTCACACTTTTATACTGACATATACGTACATCTCGTCTTCACATGTCCAAAACATGGCCGGTAGGTACGGACGGCATGATTCTCATCGTGCATTCACGCAGCCTCTCTCCGTTTTGAACAAAAATCCAAAATAATTTTTCAAATTAATCTCTTTATAATCCTCATAAATCTCCCCAATTTACTAATTTTTCGATAATTAATTCACAATTACTAAATGGGATTAATTAAATCACTTTTCAATCGAAAGAAAAAAAATGACCCAACGCCGGCGAATTCCCCGCCGGTGAACTCCCCGATCATGATAGAAGAGGAGCTACAACAGGTATTCAACAAATTCGACATCAACGGCGACGGAAAAATCTCGTTTTCGGAACTGGGTTTCATCATGGCCAGTTTAGGAACCGCTGTAACAGAGGAAGAATCGATTGAAATGATTAACGAAGTCGATGGGGACGGAGATGGATTCATCGATTTGCGTGAATTCATCGAGCTTAACACGAAGAACATTGATTCCGATGAAGTTATGGAGAATTTGAAGGATGCTTTCTCTGTATTTGATGTGGATAAAAATGGATCGATCTCTGCTGAAGAGTTGCAGAAAGTGATGAAGAGTATTGGGGAAGAATGCTCGCTGGATGAGTGCCGGAAAATGATCGGCGGCGTTGATTGTGACGGCGACGGGATGATTGATTTTGAGGAATTTAAAGTTATGATGATCGGAAAAAGAAAAGAATTATAGAGATTTGATTTGGTTTTGTTAGAAATTATGTTAGTGTTTTAATGTATCATGTATCCTTAAGTGTGCGATTTGATATTTTTAAAGTTCGATTTTGATAATTGAAAATACTCCAGCATTTAATTTGTGTTTGTGACGATTGATCGACCTTCCTAGTGCTCGTAGAAAACTTATCTCAAATCTCATATTCAAATATTATGTTCAATTGTTCATCATAAACCGTTACTTCTTTTTTTTAATTGAATATCTCGAAGAACAAGTTTTTCACTCTTATTTTTTTCCTATCTCCTCCTTCCTTTGTCTTTGTCTGTAGTTCATCTTTGACCTTCTTTTTCGAACTCGTTAACACCGAAACCTCTGCCATGAAGGCCACTCAAAGTAACCTATTCGAGGTTCGTCCTTTGTATTGTACCGCTTGGAAAGAGGCTCGCTAGCCTTTTTCTTTCCCTACACCTAAAAGTTGGACGGACTACTGACTTTAAATTGAACCTTGAGACCTAGCCCTGCCTCTCACCTTTCGATTCATTGCAAGGAAAGACTGTGAATAAAGAACACCTCTACGCTTGACGTAAATTATTAGTTGTGTCCGCAAACTACTAATAGCTTTAAAAACAATCTTTTACTTGAATAACTAAACTTAGATACACCCTCAATTGTCACATGACATAGTAAATAGTCTTAAACTCTCGTAAAAGCATGAGGATCTTACTAAAAAATTGAGAAAAGTATTAAAAACATTTCTAAACTTAACGAGAATGTAGGAATATATTTCACTTATATTAAAGATCAAACATTATTTTTAAGACGTCCATAGTTCGGACTTACGAGTCCAGAAAAACACCATCTCCCTTTTGAGTTTCTGTTATCACACTTTACACTCAAATCAGCAAAAATGTCAAGCAAAATGATGCTAATGGCTAACTCCTTAACACACGTCCGTCCTCTCACTTGCGCCGCCGTCGCTGCCGCCGCCGTTTACCCATCACGGCTAGTGGCACAACCACCGGACCTCATCAAATGGGTGAAAATTGAAGGCGGGTTTGTTCACAAATCCATTAAAATAGCACAAGGTGATTCCTTTGGCCTTGGATTAGTTGCTTCTGAAGATATCCCAAAAGGGTCTGATCTTATTGCCTTACCTCAACATATTCCCCTCAAATTTGATGGGTCTTCTTCAGAATCAGAAAATTCCCATTCTGCTTTGATTAAATTAGCTCAGCATGTTCCTGGTAAGGGGTTTTCTTTCTTTTTTATGCCTCTTTTTCATTATCTCGATTTCGCTTTGTTCAAGTTCAGTTTCCATAGGTTTTAATGATAATTAGATTGTTCTTTAATTTATTCAAGCTGAATGTGAAGTATGAAATGCACCATTGGTGTGTGGCTTAGAGGTCGATGAGGTAGGTTGGAACCGTGAGGTCTTAGCATAGGATTTCTTCCCATCGGTGGGAAAAGAAATTAGTTGAGGTGCGTGCAAACTGGCTTAGATAATATTAGTGTTAGCCACCACAACTCGATTTGGATATTAGTTGAAGTTGACCTTATATAATCTTTGTATCCATTTTTCGCTTTGTTTAGGCTGAGTTTCCACAGGTTTTAATGATAATAGATTGTTCTTAAAATGTTCAAGCTGAATGTGATAATATGAACCACCATAACTCTCTACTTGGATACTAGCTGAGGTCGACTCTATATAATCTTTTGTATCCATTTCGCTTTGTTTAGGCTGAGTTTCTGTAGGTTATAATGATAATCAGATTGTTCTTAAAATGTTCAAGCTGAATGTGGAAATGTGAACCACTACAACTCTTAGTTTACTGAAAGCATGTAGTACTTCTAAGGGTGTGAACTAGTGGTTAATGAAGTTGGGAGAACCATGAGGTCTCGGGTTCAAATTCCAGCAGAGGTATAAAAAAGTTAGGTGGTGTTTTTTTCTATCTACCTAAGGCTTGGTGGTGGAGTTACCCGGTAGCTGGGCGGGTTGGAGGTAGCAGGTATCCAGTTGAACTAGTCGAGAAACTCGTGCAAGCTGGCCCGGACACCACCATTATTGAAAAAGTGTTCATTTTTATCAATCACATTAACAAAAAACTTGTTGAGGTTCACTATATAGTCCTTTGTATCCATTCCCCACTGTCCAGTCCAATCTTGTAGGAAGTTTCATGATGATTAGACTATTATTTAGCTGTCTGAAAGTCTACCTACCCCAACTATTATCCTTTATCCAGGCTAGGGACGGACTATGCCTTGTGAAGCTCACATAGGGTGAAGTCAAAGGCTTGCCTTTCTCTACAAGAGAAAAAATGGAAAGGTCCCGTTGTAGATTCTTTGATTAGTGGATTAACTATGGTTGGTTTGTGTTGTGCATTGTACATCTGAATGAGTTGAGTATCGGATGTGGGGATTTTTGAATATCAAGTCTGCTAACTTTAGCGATGACATTTGGTGGAGTAAATGAAGTACTGTATATTGTAGTGGGGACTGGGGAGGCTTACTTGTAAATATACTATTATATAGATGCTCTGTGGAAGCTCGAGCTAGTTAAGAAACAGGAGAAATACTGTTTTTGCTTCACGTACTAAATATTAGGGGAGTGAAATGTTACAATCGTAGGCAGATAGTTCATCTGAGCCAGAAGAGGATTATGATGAAATATACACTAGAAAATAATGACAATCATGATAGTGAAAAAATAAAGTTCAACATATGTTATTTTTTTGGCATGTTAATGCAAGATACCATGTCCCATGGAGGATGTTGCCCCTTGCCTTAACCTTCCATGATCGGTCTACTGATCAGTGTAGAAAAATGAATATGCTTACTGTCGCATGCAATTCAGATAAATTTGACCGTAATTGGTGATTGTATGATGTTTGATTGTGTGCTAACATGTATAAAACCTTATACAGTTGGCATATTCTTATAATTTTCTTAGACGTTCTAATCTTATCAGAGCAAAAGGACGGATAGAAAACATTATGTTCTGTTTTCTGGTTTCCAGCAGTTTGTACTATGGTTGCTTGCCTATCTATTTTTCTGAATCACTCTTTACCATTTACTCTTGTTGTTCTGTTTCTGTCACTTTTCAATAAAATTAGTCTCTTTCTCGAATTAGGTGGCTAAATGCTATAACATTGAAATTCCTTTCTGATCTCTTTTAGGAAAAGTGGTTCTGTCTCAGTATAGATTGGTAACTAAATTTTAATAAATTAGGCTTTTGAGTATTTAATAAAAGGAGTAAACTGGAAACTTGGAGCATTTGGCAGAGGAGCTGTGGGCTATGAAATTGGGTTTGAAGCTTCTGCAAGAGAGAGCAAGGAAAGGTTCGTTCTGGTGGCCATACATCAGCAATCTCCCAGAAACTTACTCAGTGCCGATTTTCTTTCCTGGAGAGGATATAAAGAACTTGCAGTATGCCCCTCTTATTTATCAGGTATTGCAGGGATATGCTGAATATGTTTGACTCAATAGAAATGAATAACATTTTAGAAGGTTTCTTACCAACAGTCGTAGTTCTAGCACTTCCTCTCCTGCTGATTTTCTCCGGGGCTTGGGCTTCTCTTTCATGTACTTCTATTGATACTAGCCAAAACTTCCTTTCAGACTTGTACACTCTTATTAAATTGGAACTTTCCAGATTGTTACAGCTATCATGCTTTCGAGCATGGGCAATGACTAATATTGCTTTGAATTAAGATGTAAGTTCTATATGTTGACCTGATGTGGAAACTTGTAAACATTTCATTTTCCAGGTGAACAAAAGGTGCCGGTTTCTACTGGAATTTGAGAAAATTCTGAAGCATGAACTTGAGAATCTTAAACCTGATGATCATCCTTTTAGTGGCCAAGATGTGGATTCATCTGCTCTAGGATGGGCTATGTCAGCTGTTTCATCTCGAGCTTTCCGGTTGTATGGTGGTAAACGTCCTGACGGCACCCGCAGTAATGTTCCTATGATGCTTCCACTTATTGATATGTGCAACCACAGCTTTGATCCAAATGCTGAAATTGTACAGGAAGAAGCAAACTCCAATAGAAATATGCTTGTAAAGGTATTTCACTGCCGTTGTTCTGTTCAATGTTCTTGTATATCTCGTATTTTGTTGATGTTGTTGTCTTTGCCTCTTCTTTTGCTTTTTTTTTTCTTAACAGGTGGTTGCAGGAAAGGAGATAAAGCAAAATGATCCATTGCTACTCAACTATGGCTGTTTAAGTAGTGATCTTTTTCTTTTGGACTATGGATTCGTCATTCCATCAAACCCCTATGACTGCATCGAACTTAAATATGATGCTGCTCTTCTTGATGCTGCCAGTATGGCTGCAGGGGTTTCATCCCCAAACTTCTCCTCGCCATCCCCATGGCAGCAGCAAATTTTATTGCATTTAAATCTAGACGGACCAAACTCTGATCTGAAGGTTTGAGCTTTTCCTTCCCTTCTATTTTCATCCTACTCTGTGAAGTTTTACCATTGTTTTTGAAGCACTGTATTGTCTACGGTGAAACTAAATCAATATACTTCAAACAACATAATACCCAATGTAATCCCACAAGGGGAGTATAGAGTGTGTGCAGTAGAGAGTTCGTTTTGGATAGACCCTCGGCTCAAGCAAAAACATATCAAAGCAGATTGGATTGGAAAAAAAATAGTAGAAGTGAAAAAATCATTTCAAATAATATAAATAGCACCTATGTTGCTCGGACTCTTCAAAATATCAACGGGTGCATATCGGATTTGCCAAAACTAGTGTATTTTTGGAGAATCCGACACGGGTGCAGCATCGAAAGTGAAGAGTCCGCTCAACTTAGGATAGCACAATAAAGCATTCTGGAAAAATAGAAGGAACAATACTATAACAAAATAGTGTGATAATCAAAGTACAAGAGACAGGAGAACTATACAAATATACTTGCTATGCAAAAAAAAGAAAAAATCTACCGAACCATATTGATGAGCTCGTTCTTTAATCTATCTATACGATTACTTTCATTAGTTGAACTGATTTTCTTTGCTGGACTATCTTAAAGGTGACACTAGGAGGTGGAGAGCTAGTAGAGGGCAGATTATTAGCAGCCTTGAGAGTTGTCCTATCAAACGATGAAGAAGCAGTGAAGCAGCACGACTTGGAGACGCTCAAATCATTGACAGTCGAAGCCCCTCTGGGAATATCGACTGAAGTATCAGCTCTTCGCACCGTTGTGGCTTTGTGTGTAATTGCTCTCGGACATTTCCCAACGAAAATCATGGAGGACGAGTCATTGCTGAAGCAGAATGTTTCACCTACTACTGAGTTGGCTCTCCAGTTCAGAATACAAAAGAAGTCCCTCATTGTGGATGTCATGAGGGATCTTAGCAAGAAGGTAAAGTCGCTCCTTGCCAAGTAGTTAATGTACTTGTGGACACCATCCTTTTTAAATTATTACTGTGGTGTCCGAGCTAGCTTGCACACCCCCCTTCTTCGTTTTTGCATTTTCGGAGGGTCATATTCAACACCTTCCCAAATTTTGGTGATTATGGAGAGTATGATGTAGGCAACCTACTCTAAATTCAACTATTTTTCCTTCATCACTACTGTACACGTGTTTTACATGATATGTATTCTCATTTTAATTTGAGGCACGTTAAAGTTAAATTGTTTGATTTCGTATAAATATCTAGTGCAGCGCGCTAAGTATTATTCACAGTGTATATGTCCAAGCTGAAGAAACTTCTTGCTGCTCTAAAGTCTAAACCTGCCCCCTCTCCCCTACAAAGAAAAAAAAAAAGTCGCTCGGTGTAGAAGTATCCTGCATTTCGAGATGGATGTAATATAGACAATCTACTCTAACGCAAGCATGGTTGTTTAACCATAATATTCCTTAGATTTGAAATCATAGCTTAATTAACCATAATCTTAGGTTTATCCTTGTTTAAAAGGGTATCTTTCAAACTACAAATGGTAGAATCTTTAGTTTTGCTTATTTCAAATAGAAAATTGGTAGGTGAGAGGATTGAAAAGCTATACATAAAGTGATATACTTTTAAAGGTGTGAGGTTTTTTGGAAAAATCGTGTGGACTTTGTTTGATGTCGATATTATCACACCATGTTAAGAGTATCTTTGAGTAGGTTTAGCCCAACAACTGGTATTCAGATTCGGAATCATGGTTTAAAGCTTATGATTAGTTGATTCGAGATTCTATTCATTTTAAGTACCAGGTTCTAAAATAACAATTTGTACATACATGTTAATGAATTTCTTAAGACAAACAATACATGATTTGGACTAAAATTACTGAATTCAGCCTCCACTACTACCGGTATCAGAACCAACAGTTTAACGAGACGAGTATAAAGATGGTGGAGTGACGACATAGGACTCATCGATTTGAGGGAGAGTATAAATATGGCACGTTGAACTTAGTTCGAGCTGAGGGAGAGGCCCATGGATATTGCGCTTGGTTACGTTGATTGAACTTAATTCAAGAGGGAGATTATTAGTTGTTCGAACAAAATCTCTATATAATTGAATCATGTTTATTTTTTGTTGGGATTATATAATCTTAAATGTTAATTAGTTTTAAAAGATTATAAACGCTCAATATTAAGATTACACATTTATAATGCTTAAAAGAAACAAGGAGTGTTTAATTTATTAGTATTACGCATGCACTGATGTATGATTTATCTATTTGTTGTTTAGGTTCTTTCCCTACTTTACAAAACAACAACAAAATTTAAAAAAAATATATACATAACAAAAAAAAGTCAGAATTTTGAACTCTTTTATAATTACACTCTTGATAAGTCATGATCACAATAATGTTGAGTTTAAATAAATATGATAAGCATAAAAATGAATTTTTGAATCGTGTGATTCGAAGTTAAATATATTTAAATCATATAATTTTATCCTACGTGTATCATTATGAATAAAATGAGAATATTATAATTAAATCTATTAAATATTTAAAAAAAAATGGTGTATGAGACATCTCGTTTTCACACGTCATGTTTGGGATAGCCAGCTCTCGCATTCATAACTTGTAAAGGAAAAACTCTACTTTTTATAACAGTTCTTTCTAGTGATAAACATATTTATGATTTTTCTCACTTAGATCAATGAAGCAGAACATCAATCCATAAAATCTAACTACAAGAAGGAGATGATTATGGCGCGAAAGTACTCTTATGCATCCACCTATGTCATTCAGGTCGTGCACATACATGAGACTTCTAATGAAAGCAATTTATTATGGCATAAATAATGATATCTGATATAACAACTTAAACTCGTAACCTATAAGAAAAAGATGATTTATGAGTGTGCTTTGTCTTTTTTTTTTATGTTGAAGTAGACAAATAGTCATGGGTAGACGTAGACATTTTGGCCTTTTTTTCGGCGCAACGCACGAAAATTAACATATAGCCCATAGTTGGGTGGTTTTTCTATTGGCATCTAACGTGGCCCTTAATATGTTAATCTCATCTACTTGATGTCACTTTTTTTGTGCTTATTTGTCAGCACACAAAAATAGAAATTAGCGATCGATTAATTTTGTAGTTAAACAATAAAATTTATCCTCAATTCTATTTAATAATGAGTTATTGATAGAGAAAAGTATTGAAAAACATCTCTAAACTTAGTGTGAATTGTTAATTTTGTTCCTGAACTATTGACTAGCCTTAAAAACACTCATATGTTTGACTAATTGAACTTAAATACACCCTCAATCTGTCACATGACATAGAAACTGGTCTCAGACTCTTGTAGGAGCGTGAAACTCTTAATAAAAAGTCGAGAGAAGTGTTGAAAACATCCCTAAATTTGACGAGAATCTAGGAGTGTATTTCACTCATGTGACAAGATTGGAGATGTATTTAAGTTCAGTTAGTCAAGTAGAGTGGTGTTTTTAAGACTGTCAATAATTTGAGGACGAAACTAATAATTCACATCAAGTTTAAGAGTGTTTTCAACTTATCGATAACATGCCAACATCATCTAATGTAGCCCCCAATATGTTAACATCATCTACTTGATGTCACCCCTTTTGTGCTTTCTCGCTATCACGAAAATAGAAATTAGCGGCGGACTAATTTTATAGCTAAACAATAAATTTCGTTGCCAATCTTATTTTGTAATGAATTAATAATAAAATGTCACTCATCTAACATGAACCCCTAATATATTAATCTCATCCACTAGATGTCATCCTTTTTGTTTTTTTCTTATTCTATTGGCAAAAAATAGAAATTAGCTATGAATAAATTATATAGCTATTTAATTATTAATCTTATTTAGCAATAAATTATAAAAGAAAAAAACAATTTTAGGTGTAAGTTATTAAGCAACAATTTTGAATGTCACACTAACCATATAATCCTATCTTTAGCCCCTTCTAGAAACACTACTCACTCTTACATGTAATAATGTCATCATATCCATTTCTTTTAGTCTTATTATGTATGATTGCAATTCAAGAGTATTTGTCTAAAAAATACATTTATATAAGTGCCTAGTTTCTTCCAATTCAGGAGTATTTGTTGTTGGTTTTATTTTGAAATTATCACAATTCAAAAAAAATTAATCTAAATAGCCGTTCAAAGTCAATCGCTTAAATTTTTAATTGTTCTACAAATTATATGTATGGATGCAAACTTGTATTTCACAACTACTTCAATCATTGACCCTAAACAGGTCAATGTAGCCGCTTATTATTAATAAGAGAAATTTGCGAACTATCGTCGATAATATTGTTATACTATTATTAATGATATATCGCCATTGTGTAAGTTATCAATTATCAATATTCACCAACCACTATATGCAATCACTATTCTCAGTCATAACCACGTTACCACCACCAACAACTACAATCAGTCATTAGTATCGCTAACTATCACATTTACAATCATCACCACTAATTTCATTACCACAACAATCATTTATATATATTGTCAAATAGTACTGTTAGTGATCACCATCTCCATTTAGCTATCACTATAATCAACCAAAACTATTAGTTGCCACCATTTTTAACACTACTACTAGACAATATCACCCTACCTATTACCTACAAATATCATCACTATCAATGACCATATAATTTTAAAATATTTTATTGATGGAGTATTAAATTAATTAATATTTCCTTTGATTTGTCTATTTATTAATTTTAAATTTACATATCAAGATGTTTGAGAAAATAATCAATTTTATTTATTTCGTATGCATATCTTAATTTAATATCTTCGTATTCAAATAAGTATTTAAATTTATATTTTAATCTCAATAAAAACAACCATAATATAAATATAACAAGCATGGTCCACATTTTATATATATATATATATATATATATATAATATTCAATAAATTGAGGGAAAACTAATAAATAAATGCATTTGAAGGAAAGGAACAACTTGTTGATGTTGACTCAATTCAATAATGGAAACTCCAAAGACTATTATAACAATGGAATAGTTCAAAAAATGATAGGGAATATAAAGACATGAGGTATTTATTATTATAATTAATAATAGACTTGAAAGGTATATAAATAAAAAAAATTATATTAATGATCATTACAATTGGGAAATAATTGTTAAAAAGATACAATAATGCAAACTCTAGGAAGACTATTATCACAATATATAGAAGAGTCCACAAAAATGAATAAATTTAGTAAATGATAGGGACAAAGTACTTCACATCTTATTAATAAAAATCATTTTTAGTGAGTCATTAGTTAGTAGTTAGGTAAAATTAATCAGTGCTATCAATAAGTTATATATATCGTGTAAATAACTTTTATATTATATTACATTATTATTGCAATTTACCCTCCTATATAATAAGTTATTTTTCTATTTTCTTATTATGATTTAGTATTTTGAGTTATTTATTGTTTTAGATAAATTTAACTATCAAGTTCAAAAATCTTTATAATTTATATTTATATTTTTATGCGTATAACTTAAACTCATACCTAAAACCTTCACTTGAAAGTTGAAATTATTATTTAACTTATTGTGTTAGTCAATCTTGCTACACTGCTCCTACTCCAGTAGTTTCTTTGAAAGTTATTATAGTGGAGTACTTATTTTATTCTATTGTTTCCATTTATGTGAATATATTTGACCAGACAATAGATTTAAAAATGAGTTTTTAAAAAAATTACGATTATAATATTTGTGTGATTATAAATTTTAAAATTTTGTGATGTCATAATATTTATAAGATTATAAAACTTTATTATTAAGAATAAAATAGTTAAAAGAATTCATTCTTTTTTAAAGGATTGCAAAAATACAAAATCACATAAATTAAAACGTATAGAATACTTCTACTGAAAAGTTACGTGTGGAGAAAAATTAAGAGGACATCAACTTGAATTTGGATAATGCAACAAAGATCCATTTTCAGAGTAATATTATAAGTATATATTTGAATAATTCAGTTTTGATTATAATATATATATAGAGAGAGAGTCATGCATGATTAGTATTCTAGTCATGGATGCCAAACATACATGACAGGACGATGTTTGGTTGCTTAATAATCTTTTTGAGATCCGACTAATTTAAATTCACATCAAATATATTGATCATGCTTCGAATTGGACATTGACGATTATTTATTAATTTGAGGGAATTATCGAGATTAATTAAGTCACGTGCCAAAAAGAAAAAAAAAAATCTCTCATTAAGTAGATCTTTCATCCTTAAATCATTACAAGTTCTATATGCTTCCTATCCAAAACGATTCTTTTATTTCATTATTCAAAGTCGAGATACATATCTAGTTAAAAATAGAGAAATACTAATTACTACTTCACTACGACCTCATATCGTTCATATTCATTTTATATGTTATGATCAAATTAATCAATTTGATCTATTCAATTTCGAGTTGCTACTAATTGCTATCCTCTTTTTGTTTTGAATTCCAAAACTCCTCCAATTTTTCCATATATTGCCAAACACGACCTTGGGACAACTTGGTTATAGGCCATGTATTCTATTCTTCCTCATCTTTTGAATAATTATCCGATCTCGAAATTTATTGGCCTGATTAAATTTTTATTCATGTCGGCTAGGCTCACTTATAAGAGTAAGCCGCTTCTTACCAAGAAGTTTTATGTTTCTATAGCTCGAACTCGAAACATTTGATTAAGAATTGAGAGATTTCAATCATCCCAGCTTGATAGATATTGCTTCCTCCTCCTCACTAATAGTAAACCTTCGTACGTGTTTTAATTTATATGTGATAAATTTTTCTTTTTAATCTGTTTAGAAAAAAATGTCATACTTCTTTATGTAAAAGTAATTAAGCTTTAAATTTCTCATACCACATAAATGTGCATGATCACTTATTTTAATTAAGAACATATGATTAAAATATCTTTCTTCTTTTCTTAAATTCCTTATTCAGTCAAAAAACGTTATATAAAGTTGAGGTTCTGCACTTATTATCAAGAAATTCTTTATTTTCAAAGCTCGAACTCGAAAGATCTAACTAACTAAGAGGAAATTTCAACTATCGATCCTAGCACATTCTATGTTGGTTGCTTCCTCCTCATCAATGCTTGTAAAAATATGTACTTTAGTTAAAATTCAATATTGTACTAGAGAAAAATAAGAATATTTTTGTAAAAATCTATGGTGTGCAGAACTTTTCCTAATTTTCCAGTGCACGTGCAGTCGACTAATTATTACTATGTTTTTTTTCACTAATTATATTACTATGAGAAGAAGGAAAAAAAAGATGAGATAAAGGCTTTTTTGGGAAATTTCTTGGTGTTATGTGCCAATTTCCTTTATTTATTATCTTGTGTATGGTACAAAATAAATAATTCATATACTGAATTTAGTAATTATATATAAAATTCTATATAATTATTACTTACATAACTCTTTCAATCAATTAAATAACGATCCTTCTGTCCTCAGATCGCAACTTATAACTAAATAACTTTTTAATAATACCTGCATAACTCATGTCAACATAATATACTAGGTTTTCCCCTAGGTAAACAACAAGATTTAGTGTCTTAGTCATAGGATGTGATCTAAGGACTAATATATATATATATATATATATATATATTATAGCATGTGCATTATATTAATGTTGTATTATTCCTAATTACTAGGAAAAGTCTAACAAAAATGTAGATCAGTCGGTTGGAGGATGGATCTAGTCCAATTATTAAAATCAATCACATTATTTTCGTGAGGAAGCACAAAAAGATTCTTTTGATTGCTAATTGTTTAATTAATTAATTAATTAATAGTACTAAATGTCCCTGTTCTAGCTAGGAAGAAAATAATAATTAAAAATAGTCCCAAAAGTATGCTTTAATAAGAGTTTCAAGGAAATTCAAGTCTTGTCTAATTCTAGAAATTGCAACGCAAAAATCGAAGTAGACGATAAATTATTGTACACAGAGAGTTGCAAAAGTACCATAGCAAGAGTTTGTTAAGTATTTGATGAAAATAAAAAAATACACATTTTGACTAATTTAAAGGATATATCAAAATTGTTTAAAACATAAGTTAAAAGATAATTTTTGAATGTACACTTAAACATAAGGGATCATTTTTGTCATTATCTCGAAGAAAAAGAGATTATTTTTTAGCAAAATAGATTGTTCATCAGAAATGAAATATTAGTTCTAGTCTTAAATATTATTATGGCAATCTGGATATTGTATTAAAAAGTCCAATAATATACTCCTTCAATATATATTTAACTTGATACACTTCTTAAAAGAAATATATATTATTCTTAATTATTATATGTTATATTACTCATTAAAAATAAATAATAATGAAAATAAGATTTAAAATAATAAATCATTTATTGATAAATAAAAATGAACGAAGGAGGAATATATTTTTACTTATTTTGTAAAAATAAACGGTGAAGGTTAACTTCCTCTAATTTCAATAGAATAGACATCTATTCATAAGTAAAAGCGGATGAAGAGAGTAAATGTTTTCTTATTTTGTACAAATGAACGGTGAAGGTTGACTTTCTATAATTTCAATACAATAGACATTTATTGACAAGTAAAAACAGAAAAAAAGTAAATAGTTTTTTATATTGTAAAAATAGGTGGTGGAGGAATTTCAATAGAAATAGATATTTATTGATAAGTAAAAATAAATATTTTCTTATTGTAAAAATGAACAGTTGAGGCTGATTTTCTAAAATTAAACGGAAAAGGTAAAAATATTCTTTTTTGTAAAAATGGACGGTGGAGGTTGACTTTCTATAATTTCATTTACATGAAAATAATTGTGTCAAATGATTTAGTTAGAATAAAAAATATACAAAAGAATGATATGGTCAATGAATAAGACTTATTTATTAATGCATTTTAGGACTTGAGGAAGATGAGTCGAAGTCAAAAGGTTAAAATAGTATATTACGTTTTAAATATTTATTGCGATGATTTAATTAATTATTATATTTTATTTATGATTGTATTCACTTTTTTTATTGCTTTGTTATGTGTTACTTGATTGAGAATTTTTTTTAAATTATATCTCTATTTTTATGAGATAAAAATAAGTTTACATATACTTTTCTTTTTAAACTTTACTTATAAAAATACACCAAATATTACTTGTGAATACGATACTGATGAATTTAGTAGTTATAAACTTATACTAATTAATTTAACCGGAGAAAATTTGGTTGTTGTTTGTATTAAAATTTATAGTCATTACACATATGGTTGTTGAAAATTACGAATAGAAAATAAAGAAATAGCTACTACTTATAAGTTAGAAACATAGTAAGTATTAATATAAACATTTATATGGATACACCAAGTTGTGTGCATCATCTTGTTAATTAAAATCGTCATCAATATATTATTATTTACTTAATTATATTAAAATATGATCCCTAAGATACAAATAGACTTTATGTGGGGCAATCATTTGAAAAGATTTGATTAATAAGAGATAATTTATTATTTTATATTTAATTTACTTTTACTTATACGTATTAATTAGTAGTGAATTAATAAAATTATAAAACCACCTCAACTCTCCGTTTCTAGCATGTTATAGTTATTAAAGTCTCTAGACGATGAAAATTGGAGATTACTGCTAAGTCAGATGCTTCGCGAACTATATTCAATTTTAAGACGTTATTTCGATGTACTTTAATTGCCCTCGTGAAGAGGCGTAATATGATACCATTAATATCCAATAGCTTTTATAATAATGATTGAATCTACTACTACCTCATTCATTAAATATAACAGAGCAAATGATGATTTCTGAATAAACATATGGATGTTTACTTAAAGAAATGTGTTAAATTAAACATGAAGGGAGTATTGATTCATAGTAAATTAATTTTCTTAATCTAATGTAAACATGATTAGAAATATCAGGAGAAAAAAAAAGAGAAGAAAAACATGTTAAAAAACAAAACAAAAAAGTAAAAAGAAAGAGACAAGAAACTTAATGCTTCATTAAAAAAAATATTCTCTCTACAAGTAGGCAACTAGTAAAATTTTCTTCCCCTTTTCCCATTTACTATTTTATTCATATTATTTGGAATATGTATGAGACAAAGTCAAAACTCCCAGCCTAGTAAGATCCAGCAGGATAAACAAGGTTTAATAATATCTTATAATAAATTTATACCGTCAATTAAATAAAAATTTGAGTATTTACAGGTTATCTCTTTAAATTTAGAATCATTTAATCTCATTTGGAGTCAAAAAATTGTAATCGTAATAATTTTTTCTGTATACAAAATGATCCTTAAACAATAGAAAAGTTACTCTCCGCCCTCTTTTAGCTAATTTTAGTTTTAAAAAAAATTATTTGAAATTAAGTGTCATTTTAAAATGTTAAGATGATGAATTGATATTTGTTTCTAGCTATACCGTCTTTTTAATATTGAGCAGTATTCTAAAAATATCAATTGCTCTATTTTAAAAGGAATTTTTGAGACTTAATCAGATACCTTACAAAATATTTTGAGACTCATATATGAAACGTACTCCCCAATGATCGATTATATATCTAAATACACCTATATAATGCTCAATATTCTGGGTTAGCTTAGCAATTTTCATCAAAATCATATGTCAAATTCTTTAATTAGCAAGTTGACGCTTAAATTTCATTAAAAACAAAAAATAAAAAATAAATTTATCTATAAAAGTATGAGAATAAAAAGTACTCCAAATAATTTGCATAATGTTGGATAGTTAGAGAACATCATAAAAATATTATCATTCCAACATATTCTAAATGTAACTTGTTACGGTAGGTTGCTTATCAATTATTTAAACTTACTTTTTTTAGTTTTACATTGAGCTTTCACTTCTCGAAATTTAATTTGACTAATCAATATATTTGTCATTTTTTGCTTCTAGTGAGTTGATTTAACTAATTCTTAATAATAAATTAATTTAAGTTTAAATATTTAAAAATTAATACAAAAATATTATAAAATTATAATATTTGATAAAAATTCATATAATTTTCTTTTTTTTAAAATTATAATAAATATTTTGAGACAGATATACTAGGTGTATTTGAAAAGAATGAATCACTCCTGAATTAATTTCTCTAATTGATTGGACCAAAAGTGCGATGATTTACTTCACAGACGAAGTCTCTAATATTCTTTTTTGGGGGGTGGGGATGGGGTGGGGAGGGGGGGTGTGTTTGACGTAGTTGGTGGATTTTTTCTATTTAAAGGCCTTAGACAAAATCCAATTTCAAAAATTCTTCTCTCTTCTATTTCTATTATATATATCATCTTTTTCCATTGTCTATTTTCTTTCTAAAACACAAAATATTTGCCTATTTTATCCCTTTTTGAAGGACTTTCTTAAGAAAAAAAAAATGATTTGTATGGTATCTCGTACAGGAAGGCAAATGCAGAGGTACAATAAAGGTCATCGTCTTGTTGTTGGGTAGGTGAAATTTTTTTATTTAAAAATAAAATAAAATTATGTCCTAATTTTTTTTTTAATAATTATTTTTTAAAATTATTTTTTGCAGATGTATTCCATATAGATTTACAAGAAATGGTGAATTTGAGGTTCTTGTAATTAGTTCACAAAAAGGTCACGCAATGATGTTTCCCAAGGTACATATATAAAATATTATTTTTTTCGTTAAATTCTTTTTAGAACAGACTAAAAAGAAAAATATTATTATATAAATTAAAACGGAGAAAATATAAAATTATATTTGTAGGGAGGATGGGAGACTGATGAATCAGTAGAAGAAGCAGCTTCTCGTGAATCCCTTGAAGAAGCTGGTGTTCTTGGCATTGTTCAGGTAATTTTAATAAATAATATTTTTATTTTTATACAGTTGTAATATTTAATTAGTAAGCAAATAATTTGACTGGATACAAATTTTTAAAATAAAATACTAGTTCTTATTGACTCCAAATAAGAATAAAATTTACGTAAACTCTGTTCTAATCAAATTCTACCTGTGAAATTATACATGTTATGTTATTGTTATGATTTATGTAGTGTTTGTGTTTTGAGTGGACATAGAAGTTAAGAAAGATCGATATTTTTCTGAATTAGTGATCTAAAATAAATCATAAATATTTGTATATCTAAAAAAATTTCTCTCATTCAATGTAAAATAGAAGGTTTAGAGTCATATTTTTCTCTAAAGAAAAGTAGGATATTTCTTCTTGTTGTTGCTGGATATTTCATTCGTACACATTCTCTTTATTTTTTTCGAGCCTCTAGTGAGTAACAAAATATGACATTTTAGTTGTTACATGTATATAATTACTTTTTGTTGGAGAAATTTTAATAATTTTTTTGTGTGTTTTTTTTCAGTGTGAATTAGGAAAATGGAGATTTAAGAGCAAGAGCCAAGGCATTTATCATGAAGGTTACATGTTTCCATTGCTTGTTACTGAACAACTCTCACTTTGGCCTGAGCAAAATCTAAGAAAAAGAGCATGGGTAAGTACTTTATAATATTTTGAACACCCTAAAAAATTTATTATAAAAAAAAATCAAGATTTAATTTTTAAGTAGCAAGAAACACTATAATTAACAATAACATATTCAGTAAGATTCTATTTGTGGGATTTGGAAAAGGTGGAGCGCACACACACCTAATTAGTCGTATCTTGTGTGAGGTATAGAGATCATGAGCGAAGCCAGGTGGGAGCAAGAGATTTAATTTCATTCAGCACAGAAAATTATACTGTATACTTAAGGTTTAAATTATTTTTAAAAAAAAATATTAAGTCTTCTTACCCTATTAGTGCAAATCTTGAATTTGACATATAAATAGAAACTACAAGCTACTTAACAACATATTATCGATGAATTTCATAGTTAATTTTTTTTATTAATTTTTTAAAGTGAAACTAAACTAAAATTAATTTTGTTTGTGTAGATGACAGTGGAGGAAGCAAGTGAAGCTTGTCAACAATGGTGGATGAAAGAAGCACTTGAGAAATTAGTTAATAGGCTAAATTCATCAGATCTTGAAAGTTCTCTTAGCTAGAAAAATTATAAAATAAAATAATTTATTTTCTTTAGGATTTTGTAAATAAATCTATAGAGAAAAAAAAAGTCCAATGATGTTCATAAATGTTGGATGATCAATGGACTTTCACAACTGTATCATTTATGGCTAATGTTTGTGAATTTTTGTTTATTGTTTATGTTTGTTGATCATTTGGCTTAGTTACATAACTATGATTTTGGTTTTAGATGTTCGAAATAATATATAAATATGTCATTTAACTTGACTTATTAGTAGATATACATTTGATAATGACATAATACATAAACATGACCATTAATTTGGCTTCAGCTGACAACTATGACCTTTAACTTTGGATGTGCACAAGTAGGCACTTAAACTTGTATAAAATTAAGCAAATAAACACATTCATCCTACATGACACCCTACATGAAAATTTTGTGTCCTACGTGGTTTCCTACATGTATTATGCCACGTAGGACACGTGTGTCTACTTGTTCAATGTTATACAAGTTTAAATGCCTATTTATGTACTCCAAAAGTTGGAGTGCATAATTATCACCTGAAGCCAAGTTAAGGGTTATGTTTATGTATTATGCCTTTAATAATAGGTGTTTTGTTCATTGGGCAAATCCCGGAATCAAAATCCTACCAAACGTTGAATAAACTAATCTTGAATTTAGTTCCAAGATTATAATCCCTTATCCCCGTAACAAACATTGGTCATTAGTCATAACGATCCTTATATTGGCTTATACTAAAGAGTGATCCTTTTAAGGCACTAATAAAACAAATTGTATTTCAAAGCCAATTAGGTGTATGCAAAGTTGAAATATTTGTTATCAGAAAACTCAATTAAGGTGAACATATTGTACATTAAAAAGTTGTTGAAAGTTTTTGTACATTTGGAAGGGAGAGGGGGTTACTTAGTACTTGTATCGTGGGACGTAGTAGGAACTAACTAGATTAGTCGATGTGCATGTAAATTGGCCTGTACACTACGTTTTCTTGAAAAAAGGAGTATGTAATGGTTTTATAAAAAATGGGCCTTTTGCGTATATCTATCATTGATTGTCAAGTCAAATTCTTGAGTTTCCTAAGCCCTGAATGGAATGGATCGTTTCTGCCAACAAAATAAATGTTTAGTCCATTCTGAATACTTCTATGATCCAAAAGTTCTCACGAAGAGAATAAGATGCTACCCCCCTTTCTCTTCCTTTTCCCGCTTTGCTAATCTTCAGCATGAGCAACTCAGTTAAGAAGTTTGTCAGCAAAATAGCCCGTCAAAAAATAGTTTGGTATATAACCCTATTGCTCAGATAGTTGCAAATGTTGTCTTTAGTATCTTGAGGTGGAGCCAGATAGGGTCGAGGGAAGAAAATTGTATCATTTGTATATGATTAAAGATATTTTTCTTATTGATATATAGTAGATGTTGAATCCCTTTTACCTTCTTCGTGAGTTTACTTCGTCATATTTTGAACCCACTTAGTGAAAATCCTAGTTTCGACACTAATATCTAACTAGTTGCAAATGTTGTCTTGGAGTTGTGTGAGAAATAAGGGGCTATTTTGTAACTACCCAAGTTGAAGTTTTTATGTATATATACTATAATATGTTGAATCCTCGTAGTTTTCAAGTGTATTTACTTTTTTGTATTTCACCTTTCTATAATGAAAATTTTGATTTCGTCACTGCGTATATGCGTGCTTGTTGAGAAACAAGCTTATAGTATGTGTATATAGTGAATTTCTCAATGGTATTGATCATGATTTGAAGGCTTATTCATGGGCAACGTTGTAGTGAGAAACAAGGCATATAAATTATCTAATAGGCAAAGGTAAATTCATGAGTTGGAGTTTATGAGTTTTAAAGTCTATTATGTATATATATTTAATGAATTCTTAAATTAATATACATGGCTTATTGGCTTTAATCAAAATTATTGAATTTTGTATTTCTCATACTAGCTTCGCCTCTACTAATAGCTATCTAAGTTTATCAATGGCTATTAGGCTAATATACTCTAAATAAGTCATAATAGATACCCAATGCAGAACCCCAATCCTTTTTTAGATTTGGTGAACTGCTATCACGATGAATTAAACTCCGTTTCATGCCACATTGTTTGTCAGCTACATCAGAAAGTCATTACATCAAGATCATCGATCTTTACCACTTGTATTAAGGTTATATCGATCATGTTATTATCAAGATTAGTAGATGTTAACTTAAAATTTATAGACATTTATACGATAATCGTTCTAGTTGACCTCATAAATCTTGCATGTTATTATATATATAAATAAGAAAAAGAGTAAAGCTAAAGCCAAAAAAAGAAAAAAAATATTATATTTTTCCGTTATACTTAATTTACTCTTAAAGCAAACATTTTTTTTTTTTTTTTTTTTTCCTTTAAGAGAACGATGCTTTAACTTCCACGCTATTATTATATCCCCTCGTTGCTTCTACTTCTTGTAAACTACAATAATGCCTTTTAAGCCACACAAGAAAAATAAAAATAAAAATAAATAAAAAGGTAAAATTTAGAGGACTGAGACGATGACGAATTTATAACGTAACTTATCAGCTCACGAAACACAATAACTTTTTTCCCATATATATTAAATATATAAAAAAAAAAAAATATGAACTCATTATTATATATTAATTTGAAATTACGTTAAAACCATGTTTTTAAAAGAAATAGTTTAACTAATCAAATATTTTATAAATAATGAAGTTCAAATAGTGAAGAAAGGAACTAATATCTCCCTAATCATTAGATGTCTTTATGGGGTGGGAACCATTGCTTGTGGATATGGTTTTGATCTTCCTTTACATTTTTATATGTTAAAAAAAAATAAGATATTTTACACAAATATTATTTTAATTGTTTTTTAAAGCTATTTTAATCCAATCGATTTTATAAATTTATCTCTTGAACTAAGCTATTATCAAGAGTTTTAAAAAAAAATCATATCTTATGAACTTGTGCTCTAACCTATACTTTTTAAAAAAAAAATTAAGCTTAAATAGTCCAAATTATATCTTAATGACTCGACCAAAGACAGATCAAACTCGGCTCAACCAAACCTCATGCCCACCTAATTAAATTGATTTGGCTCGACTCAGCTCAGCTCAACTCAGCTCGATATCTTTATCCAAAAAATTTAGGGGGGGTGGGGGATAGTGCTTTTGTGTGAGAACACTCAGCAAACTTCACAATTCCTTTGAGGTTGCCACCTACACACTTTACATGTTCACAACTATATATTATAGACATTTGTCTTGGGAATCTAATAGAAAAAAAAAAAGTTAAAAAGCAAAACCCCAATTTATTATATTCTCTAAATCCACATCTAATGCTTTAAATCTTCAATTTTTTTCTTTATTTATATATTTTCTAAAAAAGGTAAATTTGGAATTCAATTTATTCTCTATTTATTGATCATCTTGTGTTTACAAGATTTCCTATCACATGGCTTCTTCCTCCAATAATATTGATGAAGAGGGTATGCAATTTTTATTTTTATTTTTTAATTTTAATTAATTTTTTTGTTTATAATTTTATTATATTTATTGTTTGTGTGTGTAATTTTATGGCTCTTGGGAATTGAATATGCAGGAATTGAGAAGAAAGAGGAACCAACACCTTTGGAAAAACATGTTATGTTTTTTGATATTAACAAAGATGGTGTCATTTACCCATGGGAAACTTATAAAGGTAATCTAGTCCTTCCCCTACCTCTTAAAACGATCTACTAAATTCATCGAGTTATTTTTTTTATAGATGATAATTAGGTTGAGTAACCCATTTTTTTTTATAGATGATAATTAGGTTGAGTAACCCCTAAAGGGGCGAAGCTAGAAGAGTGAAATTACGATACATGATATTTTTATTTTTTAATTTATGTGACAATATTTTTATTTTTTAATATTTTTTATGAAAATTTTTTATATTTGGAAAAATATTAGTTTTAAAATATTTCAGATTATTTTTATTTTATTATTATAGACAAATGTTATAAAATATTTGAGAGCACATGTTTCAAAAAAAAAAAAATTCTTTTATTAATTTCGTGCTTATTTAAATTTTGTCACACTTTTTTCATGTGCACTTGTAACCAAATTATTGTGGATTATATTAATACACATTCTCACCTTATTTTATAACTTAACGATACAATTTTTATCTGCATAGATTATTTATATCAAATTAATAAATATATATCATGTGTTTTCATAGATACTTTTTCCACTTAACTAAAATTATTATCATTTTGAATTTTTTAATTATCATTTAACCTCTCTCTTTTTTCTTTTCTTTTTTTTTGTATTTTTATCAGGTTTTCGAAAAATTGGAAGTGGCGTTCTCCTCTCAACAGTTGCTTCCATTTTCATTAATATTGGGCTAAGTGGCAAAACTCGACCTGTAATTTCCCTCTTTTCTCTCTTAGTATTACTTTATTTTTAGGAAAATTAATTAATTTATGACTTCAGTTAAAATTTTAGAATTTAATTTAATAATTAATACATGCATTTGTTTAGTAGCAATGTATCCTTTTCTAGATACAGACTAAAAAGAAAAGTGCATCATATAGAATGATCAGATGTAGGGAGTACAAGATTACACACTACTAAAACATTACTAATTTTTGGTTGGAATTTTCTACTGAAAAATGTCAAGTGACTATTTTCGTACATATTTTATTGAATTAGTGAGAAAAGAAAAAATAGTATTTTTTTCACACGAAAAAATTTGAAAGTTACCCAATATTTCAATTAGAATTACACCTACCCCAAAAAGTCTTTCATGGACTAGACCTCTATTTTTTACCAACAAATTGGGCCATTAAGATGAGTTTGATGTGCAAGTTTATGCTATAAGACTTTAACTTCTAATCAAAAAAAGAACAGTGCTATAAGATTAATGTGCAAGTATATGCTATAAGATTTTAACTTTTAACCAAAAAGAGTTCTATAAGATTAATGTGCAAGTTTATGCCGTAAGATTTTAACTTTTAGCCAAAAAAAATGCTATAAGATTAATGTGCATATGTGTTTTATGTACAGGGGAAGTGGCCATCTCCACTATTTCCAATTGAGGTGAAGAACATCAAATTTGCCAAACATAGTAGTGATAGTGATATCTATGATACTGAAGGAAGGTAATATACTAATAATATACCTTTTATACATTGATAGTATAAAGAATTTCATCTAATCACGTCACATAACAGATAACTACACGTAATAAGTGGAACAAGTTACGCGAAAAATAAGGTATAATAGATTTAGTCTCCTTATATAGAGAATTTATAATTTTTACTTCATGAGCTAATTTTTTTAGGTTACGTTAAGTGAAGGTTTGTTTCATCTCATCGTATATCAGAGTTACACGACTTATCTCGATTCTTGATTTATCCTTTGTTTTGGTCCTGATCTTATATTATGTTGTCCACACTCTGGGCGTGTTGGGGTGTTAGATTCCTGCAATATCATGACATTAGTATAGTGGATGGGGATGTAATAATGAGTTTAACTTCTATACACTGATAGTATATATATATATATATATATATACATGAGTTTTTAGTAGTGATCACTTAAAAGGATAACTATGTGTTACTATCAATGGTGAGTGGAACTATTAGTTACTTGAAAAATAAGATAGACGACGTGTTATAGTTAAAGCATTGTCGATACAAAAATAACTTGTATCATCGATGTATATAAATTAAATCTTGCTTCGTATTTTGAAGGTTCGTTCCTGAAAAATTCGAGGAGTTATTCAACAAGCATGGACGAACAAACGACAATGCCTTAACCGGTGAGGAATTAGATGAACTACTCAAAGCAAACAAGCAACCCAAGGACTTTGCTGGACAGTAAGACACACACTCTCTCTCTCTCTCTCTCACCATCGTTACGGGTCATAGTCCTGTTATATACGAAATACTTAATAGCTAATAGATGTACGACATTTATCCATCCATGCATGTTGAAGTCTTTGAGACTAAGGGCTTGGATCGAGGTCCTGAAAAGCGTGAAACATAGACTTAAACAATGAATGCTTCTCTTTAATATATGCAATGTTTACTTCTTTTTTTAAAAGTAATAGAAATAATTTGATGAATTATGCAGCATTGCAGCTAAATCAGAGTGGAAGATACTTTATCTACTTTGCAAAGATGAAAATGGCATGTTACCTAAAGAGACAATAAGGAGTGTGTATGATGGTAGCCTTTTTGAACAAATGGCCAAGGAAAAGCAATCCAAGAAACATAGGTATACCTAATAACATATCTTATTTGTTAACGAGGAGAATCTTGCAGCAACGGTAAAATTATTTTCATATGATCACTAGGATGTCTTCATGTAACCTATATGTTACGAATTGGTTTTTAGATACGTAGATCAATCGATCATGCATTGATATTTAAGACAAGATAGGATGTTAAATTACGTTCCTCTTGGGGTTCGTGCAAAAGGTTATATGTTCGAGGGTGGAATTAGCTACTAACACTTGTACTTTTATAATTTGTTGAGAGTGGAGAGAGGTACATTATAGGCTACTAAATTACCCTTTTGAAGTGCGGTCTTTTTCTGACGTTGCATGAACACAACATACTTCGTGCACCTGACTATTTTTTATTTTTTTTGGTTATGCTTTGTATATCGAGCTAATTTTTTTTTAAATATTTTTATTTGACATTATTGATCTTATTACTACTAACTTTTTGTTGCAGGGGTAAATCAAGTTCATAAAAAAGGTGCAGTAGTTTTTTTTTCTACTTGTAACTATGACTTTGTATATATGCAGTTGTGGTATTTGTTTCTTTGTTAAAAAAAAAAAAAAAAGTGTTGAATTTATTCGTGTATTAATCGATATTTAGCAATTTCACTTTCCATTAGACTTTTGGTTTTGTATGATTCATGCTTAAATTTTATTTTTATGTTGAGCTTGTTCTATTATTCGGTGTTTGACGGTAATATAATTTTTAAATTTTGAATTTACACGGTGTAAAGTCCATTAAAATGAGGAATTGTTCTATATATATATAATTTCTTTTTATTTTTAAGGCATAAATTCAAGGCTTCTGATTAGGTTTATAGAATGTGTGTGAATATTGAAATAAGGTGATTCTTAGAAACTTAGTTGATTGGGTGAACTCTTACTTTGTTAGCGAGAATTCTATTCGCCACATTGTATTCCACCTTACCCCAATTTAAAACCAAAAAATAGAGTATTGTAATAAATAAATAAATGAAATGTAAGAAATAAACAATTATTTAGTCCTTTATTTAAATAAATAAAATGTAAGAAGTAAGTAAGAGAGAAACTTTTCTACCTAATTTTCATGCTCTAAAGAAGTAAGCAATTATTTAGTCCGTTGATGAAAATAGGTTGTTAGAAATTAGCTACGTACAACTTATGTTGTTAGACAACTTACGTACATACATAGGCTTTCCCAAAATTTGAACGAAAAATATCTAATATGAATATATTATTATGTGTTTAACTGAAATTATCATAATTTGAATATCTAGATAAAATACCGCACCTTAAGGTTGTTGATATATTGTGCAAACAAGGGGACAAAAAGGACAGGTGCTTGGACGAATCTGTATGAGTTGTCAAATAATCTTTACATAAATAACCAATTAATAGATCATGGCTTTGCATGTGATGCGTCGAAAAAAGATTAGCTATAATAGTGATTTGATTTTCAAATGTTATGTAATATTGGTATGAAAGCTAAAAATTAATAAAGTCTAAATCATCCAAGTTCGAGAAATATGTCATTAACGATTCTCGAATTATGGAGATAAAGTCCAAATCATCCTAGATCAAAAAATACGTCACTAACATCCCTCCAATTATGGAGATTAAGTCCAAATTATTCTAGACCGAAATACGCCACTACGGCCCTCGAATCATAGAGAATTCTTAATAGAGAAGAATCAGGAAGGAATAGAATTGTATCCATATTGATTTATCAATAAAATATTCTTGTTTCTTCAATTTTATTTGTGGTTGATTTATTTTTCATATATTTAAAATTCGTTGCAAATAAATTATGGCATGCCCAGTGGGACCAAGTTTGCTCTTCATGATCTCTTCTCTCCGTACAAATCAAATATGCAAATCTAAAATTGCAAAGGTGGACAAATGATCAGTATTTCAAGTCTCGTCTTTGAGTTTCATCAAGTCTACACTTCAACAACACTTGAAGCAGGGGCACTTGTAGGCATTGTAAATTTGTAGGACTCTACCAGACGAGGTCCATTTCAATTAGGGTTCTTGGAGACTACTCAATCCTAAACCCTAGCTCATGCGCATAT
>JAJOOH010013981.1:0-29154 GCA_029582605.1 Solanum gracilifrons | reverse complement strand
TTGAGACAATCACACAACCTTTCTACCTTGGATGTACCACCTGATATCGATATGATCACCACTATAAGAGAAATTTAATCACCCTTAGATCCCCCCCCCCCCCCTTCAGGAATTATGACTATCCTCTGACCAAGCATATTGTATCCCACTTGATGTAGTCATATCTAGTTCTCTAAGAAAGGAGAGAGATGGGCTGAGAAAGTAGAGATAATAAAGATCACTTTTTGATTATATGAGATTTTATAAGAATAAAAGAGGTCTTGGCTCTTTCTGGAGTAGCAGTTAGGGAGGCAATGGGGGCAGGAAGGTTTGACCTTACTCGGTTGGGCAGGTGCGGGTTAAAATAATTTTTTGAAATTTAATGTGGGGCAGTGCGAGTTGTGGGCTTGCTGCATGCACCCTTTCAACTGTGTTATTCTTGAGTTCTATTTTAATTGTTTGGTTTAGGGTATTCTTCTATATTTATTTAGATGGATGTTTTCTTATATAATCTGGATTAGTTTAGCACACAAGTTTTAGGATAAATTATGAACTTAAATCATTAGCTTATATATTTTTTTCCAGTTCCATATTAAACAAGTATTGGAATGTGAATATAACATTTGACCTGAAGCCATGCATGATAATTACTTTCAACTTTTTAGAAAGGTTACTGTAGTTCATTTCTTTTCTGTTTCTTTAGATCCATCTAGCTAGGTTTATATTTTTCCTTATGTTGAACTTATGTTTTGATATATTGTTTAGTAATAAGCTAGAGTAGAGTTTCTTTACTTGATGTCTTTATCCATTCCAAACCTGTAATTTCTTTTGTTACCTGCATTTTATTTATATTATTTACTAATTTAGAATTAGCAATTCATTAAAAATATTAAATTTAAGAATATCAAAATCAAATTGTTTTAAATTAACAAAATAGCAAATCATGAGGGGCGGGTTGAAAATAGAAAATTTTGCTATGTGGGGCAAGTTGAAGTCTTCGCGGGTTTGCACCACACAATTTGCCATCCCTAGTTACCGTAATATTCAAGAAGTAACTGATATGTAAATCAAGGTGGTTTTCTATGAGCAAATTTGGGAAAGCTGGAATAGAGCAAATTGGAAAGCAAGAGAACCTACTCTATTCTATAAGAGAGGGAGTACAAACTATAGTAAATAAGCCAATTAAGGAGAATATTATCTATTATGTTCTTACATTATTATGGGCAACAGGATGGCAAGAGAGTTGACAGAATGACAATTGAATACTCAATCCTTCTCCTCCAAACGACCAAATACAAGAAGTTAAATGTATGAAGCAAGCAACTAACCTCATATTATAAAAACTGTATATGTTATACCTTACTCCCTCTTATAATTGAAATACAACAAAACCATTTATGCATGTGGTGGAATGGTGCCTCCTTCACCCTTAACAATTAAAGCCCAGGGAATGGACTGCTCTTCAGTAAAGAGCAGTAAAACCCATAGTGAGCTTAATAAGGCGCAAATCCGGATTAATCAGGCCAGTGTGTTATGGACACCGGATGCTTGAAGCATAAATATATAACTAAGAAAATACACCACCACTGGTACACAGATAAATTGAAAGTAACTTGGCATTCATTTTTTATTCGTTTTTTTTAAATCAGAAAATAACTTGGCACTTTGAAGTTTGAACATCAAGTTGAGCACTCATCCATAAAATAAAATTAGACCTTTTTTCAATTAATTATTAGAATAAGGCTTCCAATTTAGGTTCTGTATACACAAAAATAGCACATGACACAAGTATCAAAGCTCAAAATGTCCCGCCCCCCTCACCCGGTATCTCTCTCAAGTATTTTATTCATGCTTCATCATCTCTGTGGATCAAACTAATATTTTTAATACAAAGATGATTGCTAGATATATTCTCTCCCTCAATTTAAGTGTCTCATATCCTTCTTAATATGTTCTGCAACAACCACTTGAAAAGGAAATTGTGGAACATATTGTTTCATGAAAAGTAAACAAAATCGATCTTTACATATCTGAGCACAAACTTTCCCTTATCCAACAACCATGTAAAACAAAACCATGAATTGAATACAAAACAGTAAAAGAACTTAGGGTCATTTGGTTGTTGGCTAGAGTTATGCAGTGATTAGTAATGCATGGTGGTTTAGTTAGTCCATCTCCTACCTTGCATAAAATAATATATAAATTGACTCAACCTATAGATGTTTTAGTTATGCGGGATTGTAGACTGGTAAGCAAACATCGTATTTGGTGTGCTGAATTTTATACCTAGCAATTGAAATGCTACTATTAAGAAGTCCCACATCGGTAGAGGGATGGGAAATTGATCTCTTTATATGGACTTGGACATACCTCCCCTCATAAGGCGCAGGTGCCATATCTTTACATGGTATCAGAATCAGGCCCATCCCAATTTGATTTCACCGATGTTGGGCCCCCATTTATATGTGTTCATGCTCCAGTTGAGGTCTGGGCGTGAGGGGGAGTGTTAAGAAGTCCCACATCGGTAGAGGGATGGGAAATTGGTCTCCTTACATGGACTTGGACAAACCTCCCCTCATTAGCTAGCTTTTGGGGTTGAGTTAGACCCAGGTGTCATATCTTTACAGCTACCAAACACGATACTAGTTATGCTGATTTTATTACATGAATAATTCACTTCTAAACAAGCAACCAAACGACCCTTAAGGAATACTGCTTTTACACCACCACCCCACACAAAAAAAGGGGGCACTTTTCTATCCATGAAGAATCAGTACTCTACCTTCAACTAGCTCTTTTATTTTACCTTCATCACTCAATGTCCACTTAACTTCAAAGGATAACAGAAATAGTAGAAGTTGTTGAGCAGCTGTCCCATACAAGAGAGGCTTTCTTAGATGGTAAGCACCCTCCACCTCAAACCCTAAGGTTGTGGGTTCGAGTAACCAAGGGAGCAAAAGAGATGGGAGCTCCTACGGAAGGGTAAAAAAAGAGAAAAGGTCTCTTCAGGGTGGTTCAGATGGTTTGTCTTGGAACTTCCATATGGAGGTGGGCCTTCTACAGGTTTCCTTGTCATAAAATAAAATAAAATAAAGTTCCTGCCCCCGGGGTAGCTTAACTGGCAAAGGATGGACTCATGTATTAGGTCACAAGTTCGAACTCCGTGCCCAGCAAACTAAGTCCAGTATTTCAGTGGAGACAGGAGGAAGGGCGGGCACATCATCCCTGATTTCTGAATGTGATTGGCCCAAAGGTTTGATTCTAAATAGATTTTTCAATCATAAAAATAAAACAAAAGAGTTGTTAACGTCCTTGTGAGGGTGTTGTAGGTTAGGATAAGGAAGACTACCTCTGTTACCTAGGCTCTTCATTTTCTTCAAAACTTGCTCGATTTGACATGTATAAAATGTGTGATACATTATGTGGATCCTTCAAAGTACCAATACATTGTCAAAAGTTGGGTACATGTAACAGATAAATTTCCCATCCTACCACATTCATAAATGGGTGATACAAGAAGCCATTCAGTGAGTACTTTTTTTTTTTTAACAAATACACCAATAGGCATTGAACCTACTGGATAATCTTATTGATATAATCAAAAACAATATCAAATGCACCTACATCTTGTTCAAAATAGGAACTAGCTAAAATATGATTTGCAATAACTAACAAAAGAATCATATTTCGACATTGATCTTAACTATTGTCACTATATATGCTGATAAGGTTGATAGAAGTTTTCTGCAAGGTCTGGACAGCTCTATAGCGCTTGACTAATAAGTTACAAGATAGAATCAGTCTTTCTTGCTTGTTTAGTAAAGTCAAGCTATGGCGGTAGGGTTGGGGTGGCTTGTTGGGCCACAAGTGCCCTTACTAGGTTTGGGGTTTTTATTGGCAAAAGAGGTTATTGCCTTCTAGCTGGCAGTTTCCAGATTAGCCTTCGAACTTTCATTTACCCAGAATGAAGAGATCTAAAGGTTGGACATCCATTGTTGTCGTGATGACAAGGTTGAGTGTTCATTCAATCCAACACCCAGCTGATCAAACCAATCCTTGGGTTTGATCCAGCAAGTGATTCCCTCCCTGAATGAGGGATAGTCGTTAGGTCGTAAATGGAATCTGAGGAAGAGAGATAAGCAGTTGGCAGGGACCATCCATTATCAGTTCAATTGGTAGATCTTCCCCTCTCATCCACTGATCCTTTAAGTATTGTTCAATCTATTGATTTAATATCCTCTTGACTGGTCAATTACGCACTCAGGCCAATCTACTACGTAATATTGATTTAACAAGCATTCAGTAGGAGTACATTGTATTCATTCGCAATAAAAACTTTAAATTTGATCACATTTATCAAGAATCTCATTATTAATTGAGTATGTCAACTAATTGATTGAATTGAGATGTGTATCCATGTCACATAACTGGATTCAATTCGCACAAATGTAATGTCTATATTCCCTATTCCCTCTAAGGTGGTTAAAAATTTGTTAAACTCAGAAGAAACTTCCTTTGGAAAAAAGGCAAAGAAGAAAAGGGCTGCTATCTAGTGAATTGGAATACAATGATGCTTAACAAATCAAGGGGAGGTCTGGACATCAAAAACTTGAAAGAGCAACATGAAAGTCTCCGGAGGAAATGGTTGTGGAGATATATCAGTGAGGAGAGGACCCTCTGGAAGGAAGTGATAGTGGCAAAATATGGAGAGCTTAATCCATGGGTTTCAGAGACTGTTTCAATGTCATTTGGGTTGGGGAGTGTGGAGGTCCATCAGAGCTCTGTGGGACTCAATGGAAGAAGAACTGACTCTAAAGGTGGGGAATGACATCAAAGTCAAGTTCTGGAAGATGTTTGGATCAGTCAAAGCTCTCGGTGAAGTATTTCCAGACTTGTACTCGATATGCAATAACCCTGAAGCTAAAATCAGTGATTGTTGGACAGCACAAGGGTGGGATCTTTCCTTTAGGAGGTTTTTGAATGATTAGGAAGTAGACAGAGCAGCATCCCTACTGGAAATGTTGGATGGAGTTGATATTTCTGCAAATGTTCCTGATGGAGTCACCTGGAACCACACCAAAGAGGGTGTTTACACAGTTAACAGTGCCTACAAGAGAAGGGTGCAGACTTGAGAGGTGTTACACAATATCACTGGAACAGCATATGGAAAAAATTGATCCCTACCAAGGTGAAATGCTTCACTTGGCTAGTTATTAGGAGAGCATGTCTCACTCAAGAAGTGCTGCAAAAGAAATGAAGGCCACTAGTTCCCAGGTGTACTTTGTGTAACTTGACAGGAGAAACAAATAGTCATTTATTCTTACATTGCAAGTACACTTCTTAACTATGGGAACTCTTCCTAAACATCTCTGGCCAAAGCTGGTCCATGCCAGAACACACTTCTCACCTCCTAAGCTGCTGGATTAGAAAAGGGGGCAGCAAAACTCAAAAAAGATGGTGGAAACTGATTCCTTCATGTATTTGGTGGTCAGTCTGGACAGAAAGGAATGGTAGATGTTTTAAAGATAAATCCAGTTCCATTCACAAAGTCCAATGGAATTGTTTAGTATCTTTACTATTTTGGTGTAAACAATTATGTATAGATGATGAAGATCAAATCATAGAACTGATAGGAAGCTTGTAAATTTTGTATGGGATATGGTTGTAACCCCTTTTTTATGGTGGCCAGCATTTCCTTAATGTTGAAGAATACTACTTACCAATTGTCAAAAAAAAAACTTTCTATAGCAAAGAATCTCGTTCTTAATGGTTTGTCTCTCCATTTAATTTCATGACATGAATTAAAAGCCAAAATACTGAGATAGCCCCTTGAACTTGACAAAAACTTTCTTTTAGATGAGAGCGACCTGCGGAACACCTGAAGTATGTGCAAATTGTGCCTATTGAAGACAACAATAAGGGATTGTTTGGTATAAAGGATAAAGAGAGTTAATCCCGGAAAAATTTTGAGTAACATTTAATTCCTTGTTTGGTTACAAAGTTTAGAATAACTTATCTCAGGGTTAATAATTAGTATCGGGATAAGTTATCCCAACCTTTGGGTGGAATAGTAATTCCGAGATAAAATAGATAAAATGACAAAGATATCTCTTTAAATAATTTCTATACATCACTTTTCACATTCATGTATATTCACATTATTTTTAATACCATGTATAATAACATTCACAACCTTCACCACTTCTTATTTTTATGATAATTCTTTATATTTTTCTATTAAAAATTTACACTATATAAATATAATTTTTATTTATGAATTTATTTGACTAATTCTAATGTTTATTTATATTTTGATTTCTCTACAATTGAATTACATATATTTAATTGTATATTTTTTTAGTCACTTGAAAGCTTGTATGTTATATATCAATTAAAATGAAGATAACTTTAATATGTTACAATTTAAGAGAGATATGTGCTTTAAATGAAGTGATACAAATAATAAATTATCATTTACTTTAACAAACATAAGATGGAAGTTCTATTTTTAGCCAAAATAAGAAGTAAATTTTTATTTTAAAATACACTTGATACCATCATGGGTATGCACACACAAAAATATTCAAGTTAAATAAGATGAAAATTTTATCTTTAAGAATGAATAACTAAAGCTTGCAAAGACAATATAAAAAACTAAATAAAATGAAGGTTATTTTTGTAAACAAACAACTTGTTCTTAAAATTTATGCAATGTATTTTATTTTGAATACAACAAACCAGACAGTCAATAAGAAATAATCTCATCATAACTAATCCCAACATAACTAATCCATCATAACTAATCCAATTATAATTTATCCATCATAATTAATCTAATCATAACTTGTATTTAAACCAAATGACCCCTAACAGTCACCAAATATGGGTGGCATTGCCTCGTGTTTTTCTGAAAATGAGTTAGACGCCGAGATTCAGAAACTAAACTCTATACCCGATACTACAATACTTCCTTTTTGTTGAAGATACCACCCAAAAATAGTGAACTTACAGCAACTAATCTGGCTTGATGCCTGTTAATTGTAAATTGTCTAGCTAGACTCCGCCAGAGACAGCAAAGCTTCAAAACTTGAAAACCTTTTCCTGCAAGTCAATACGTTTTCTAGGTCTATGATGCCGAAGCTGGGTAATCCAGTTGAAGTCTATCGATTTCTGGTATAACAAGCTCTTTGGTTTAAGTACCAGCCATTTACATAGGTTAAGAATGTCACTCTTTGAAGAAGGGTTCTGGTATTTCCTTTATGTGTTTGTGATAAAATTGTAAATATGTCATGTGTTACTAAGTTGCATGTCAGTGTCTCATTTTCTGAAATTAATGTGAGTGAAAGATAGTCAGAAGATGAAGAGAACAACAAAGAATGAAGAGGAAAGCCATGTCAGCAGATTAGGGTTTTGGTGAACCAAACTTTAGTTGAAGTATTAAGCCCCTTTTCACTATGTTGCTCGGATACAGGTGCGGCACCCAACAGTACGGATCTAGAAGTCAGAATTGTCATCACCTAAATCCTAGGATTCAGGGATAGGAATAGGAGTACGGGTACAGGTGTCAAGACACAACCAATATGGTATATTATGACATTTATAAGAATATATTTTGACAGCTATTTGAAGCTATTAAAATAATATATTTCAAATTTTCTGTTTTTCCAACTTCACTTCAAATAGTATTTTTTTCATGAGATCTCAACCAAACAGCACAGTCGAAATGAAAGCGAAATACTAAATGAAACTTTGGAAGAATGGGCCACCATGTTATAAACCGTACTGGTATTTTTCTAATTCAATTTGTAACTTGTGAAACTCTAGAGTCAATTTGAAAAAAGGAATCTGGATGAAATTACTATGCTAGCGTTTCACCACAAATTCCCAAAAAAAATTGGCAAATCATTTTTGGGATAAGTTTTTTGTTTGGCCATGAACACAAATTGGAGTTTTTTATTTTTCTTTTTTTGAGTAATTTGGAGTGAAAAAAGTGAGCACCTTTTTGTTATTTTCAAATTTTTGAATATTCTAGAATTCAAATTCAAGTTGAACTTTGGAATTTTATGGCCAAACGTGTTTTCCAGAGTTCAACCCTGATAAAAGTGAAAATTTCATATGATTGTTTGGTTTGAAGACAAGTTATGCTGAGAGTAGTTATGTTGGGATAAGTTATTTAGGATTAGTTATGCTAGGATTATTTCTTATTGACTATTTGGTTTGTTATATTCAAAATAATATGCATTACATAATTTCTAAGAATAAATTATTTGTTTTCAAAAATAGCCTCCACCTTATTTAGTTTTTTATATTTTCTTTGCAAGCTTTAGTAATTTATTCTTAAGAATAAATCTTCCATCTTATTTAACTTAAATATTTTTGTGTGTACATTTCCATGATTGTACCGTATGTGTTTAAAAATAAAGCTTCCGTCTTATTTATTTTTTATGAAATAAAAAACTTCCATATTATTTAGCTTAAAATAAAATTTTCATCTTAAGCTTATTAAAGTAAAAGATGATTTATTATTTATGTCACCTCATTTAAGCACATATCACTCTTAAACTATAAAATATTAAAGTTAACTTCATTTTTATTGATTTATAAAATACAAACTTTCAAGTGACTAAAGATATTTAGTTAAAAACATGTAATCAGTAGTATAGAAATCAAAATATAGATAAACATAAAAATTAGTTAAATAAATTCAGCGTATAATATATTTATAAGAATTATATTTATATAGTGATTTTTAATGGAAAAATATGAAGAATTGTCATTAAAATAATGAGTAGTGAAGGTTGTGAATGTTATTATACATCATATTAAAATGATGTGAATATACATGGATATGAAAACTGAAAAGTGATATATAAAAAGGATTTAAGGAGATACTTTTATCATTTTACCTATTTTATCTCGGGATAAGTTATCCCGATATTACTATTCCACCCAAAGATGGGGATAACTTATCCTAGTACTAATTACTAATCCTGGAATGGAGTTATCCCAAACTTTGTAACCAAATAAGGGATTATAAAGAGTACTCAACAATTATCCTAGTATTAAGTTCCCTTATACATCACACCAAACGACCCCTTAGTATTCTATTCATAAAATAATTCATATAAAAACTAAGTGTTTTAGTAAATATCCGAATATATATAGGACATAAGCAAAACAAATACCTAATCAACATATACTTCTTGGCCATAGATGTCGTCAAAGCACCCAAGATACATTTGATCAAATCAAGTGTTGATCCCACATGCACAACCAAATTGTGTCGGATTGACATGGTTGCGTGGATTTTAAAGGATCTCATCAATATAGCCTCGGATTGTGATTCAGAGATCGCGAATTAATCGGTACTCATTTCGAAGTTCACTAGTTGTAGGTATCACAAGACTGTGAAACATAGATAGACAACTAAGGATTCGTAATAATTGAAGCTTCCCTTGCTCATCCAGCCACTCCTTGTTCCTTCCCCTTCCCGGCCCAAAAACCCCTCAAAAGAAAAAATATTGAGCCGAGGGTCTTTAAGAAACAACCCCTATACCTCCACAAGGTAGTGATAAGCTCTGCGTACACTCTACCCTCCCTAGCCCCCACTTAGTGGAATTTTACTGGGTATGTTGTTGTTATAATTTGCATATATTATCAGACTTGTGGAAACAACAGTCCTTTGACTTCTCTGCAATTTTTTACTTGAATATATAAGGGAGTTAATTGCTTCTTATTTCGACAATGACTCGTCTCTAAAAGTGTCACATAAGGCATAGTGCAAAGACAGAGAGAATGCTTTGACAATCCATCAAAAACTCTATATTTTGGACATCATGGAAGGGAAGGACCAAAGCTACGTCGAGGGAGTTCCAGCTACCATTTCTTCCATGAAGGCTAGTTTCTTAGTGAATCTGTTTGGCTGGAGCAATCATTGTAATGGAAATAATGTTAATCAGTTTTGGAAATTTGTTGGCTCTATATTTATATATGAATCAATGTTACTTTCTAACATGTAGCATCCACTGGATGCAACAGAGCAACAAATTGTTTGTTGCCTGATATAGAAAATGTGTCACAAAATGCAAAAGAGATCCTACCAAGTCATGACATGAGGGGGTGAATTTGCTAAAAGACAAGCTGACTGTAGAATATTTAAAGATGAAAAGCACATCATTAAAAAGACTTTTAGGGTAAGAGAAAAACTTACTTAAAATTCATAATTGGGAGTTTCCATAGTCTAAGCCTTGTGCAAAAGAACCTTCATACATGAACTGTCAATTTCCACAAGAAATATTAGGTGTCTTATTAGATAATATCCACGTAACTTAATTTTTCAAGGTCAAAAGAACTACTAAATGGTGAACCAAACGAGCCAAAGAAAGAACATAATAAAATGCAACCACCTTACCTGCGTATTGGACCCAAGCTGATTTCCAGCTACATCTTTTCTAACAGATGCATCACCAACCCTTGCAGATCCCTTGGCATCTCCCTGATATTAGTTTCAAATCACAATACATTTTTAATGAAAAATCAGAGTTATCAGAAAATAAGTAAATTTATCTCAGTGATGTGGAAAACTGTGTACCTCCATCTACAACACCATTGATTGACCCATGCAACCCAGCAGAGAAAGTTGTTCAGGAACCACAGAAACAACATTTACTTAGTTGATTATGAGATAAAATTCAGTTGAACGAAGTCTTGAAACAACAATACTAAAGTCCATAACCAAAAATACACAGTGCAACATTTAGAAGATGGCAATTGGCAAATGCAATAGTCCATATATTCTTTTATCAATTTCCTCGCAAACCAAATGATGAGGAAGCCTAATAGAACATAAAATAAAGAAAATAAAGCAGTTATTATGAGAAACCAGTCCCAAAACCATTAAGGGCATGAAGAAGAATTGCATTTACCTCTCTGTACCGAGTCAAATAGACCTTCAGTGGTTCAATGTAGTCCTCAAATCCCAAGGTAGCCAGGGCTGATAGTAAATCATCTCCGTTGATCGTCTTTCTCTTCTCTTTCTGACACTTGTCACTAGCTCTATAAAATAAAAGAGAACTCATTTGAAAAACATGCAGAGAGAGTGGTTGTTACTTCCACGTGTCATCATTCTACTAAATCTCAGTATGTATATGTATGGAAGTCCACCCTCTAACAACAAACATTTGAAAATGTAACACATGTCTTCTACTTCTACACAAGTACCCACACATATATTTGGACTCTAACTTCCCAAGCATTAAATACTGGCAACGTCTTTCCATATATTTAAATAAAGACTCTATCTAGATCAAATATACGACTTTTATTGAAACTGGTAAAACAACATCTAATGTAAACTTGTATGATCCAGAAAAAGAAATAGCAGTAAAACAATACCATCCATAAGATCTTAGCTACATAGATACTTTTTAAGAAAGGTAAATATCATGTTCAAAATGACATCGCGTATGAGCTACGAAACCTAACAGTAAAAGGAAAATATTGGATCTCCCAAATTCTGACACATACACACACACACGACTTTGAACTCAGACTAGTGGAAAGCTAGCATGCCATAGTTTTGATAGAATGACATAATTGGGACATGTAACCTTATCAAAGAAAGGTAAAATAGGAAAGAGGACTTGTATTTTTAGCGAAGGGACTGCAGTGTGAACATCTAAACAGGGATAAATAACTCGGTATGGCATGATCACTTGAATAACAATGCACAGAGCAACTCAGTATGATCACAGGCAGAAGTGCAGCTGTGGATTACCTTCTACTATTGGGGAAATTTTCCTACAAAAAACAAAGAACTAAGGGTTTGCTTGACAATAGCTTCTTTTTTTTAAACTCACTAGCCAAAAAGCAAAAGCAGCTATTCATTTTTTGGGTCAACTATAATCCATTCTAAAAAATGTCACAAGTACAAACAATAAAGTCACTGACAATGCTTTGTATTCCAAATTTTCTTAGTGAGCATGGAGTCTATTGTCACACAGACCGGGCCGTTCTTTTTTATGGATTTGTCATAGAGAGTGGTTGATAACATGCTGCCATGCCCACCTTTTTCCATTTTATTTTTGCATTCCTCCCTCCCTACTTCTCATAGCTCCATGTACTACTATTCTTGTCCTCCCCTTTTTTCATGTTTCTCTCAAGGGCTTCATTAAAATAGCAGGTAACTCTACCCTACCTATCTTATTGTCAAGTCCTCTTTTCCCATAATATTTCCATTTAAATAAGATGACTTACTCCAATTAAGGACACCATGCATTTATGATTCCCTTGTCTACTAATTGTCAACACATCTTTCACTGCGTTCTTTTTCCTCGTACGGAGCAGAAGGTGACAACATGTCTGTGATTCTCCTACCTCGTAAATGCCATGACCAATTCGCTTGATATTGCTAATCATTGAGGAGATGGCAGGCAGGAACAGTGAAAAGGGATTAAACAAAGGAATAACAGCAGCCAAGGAAGAGTGGAATGAATTCTCCAGTGGGGAGCTTTGGTTGTCATGTACTTCATGGAAGAGTTGTAACCAGATATCATTAAGTAAGCTATTACCTTCCCTCCTTTGTTAATTGCTATGGAAAGAACACCAACCAGACATCCTATTGATGTTAGGAGAAATCTTTCTAAAGGCAATCTTTGTCATGTATACAAAATTTGGGAAAGAAAACACAAGAAACACCACAAAAATTGTAACTCTTAGAGACTTGAGCTAAAAAGGTATACGAAGTAGTTATCCATCTCCATACACATAATACACAAAACAAAAATAAAATAGAAACTCTAAAATGGAACCATCTGTGCCTACAAGGAATTCCAATAAAATTTCTTGAAATGATAAATTACCAAAATTATAAACATCTAAGCATAGAGTTTAAAACTTCGAAAGTTACCCAGTCCAATGCCACAAAACCTCAGTTGACATAGCGATCTTTAAGAATTAGTATAAATTTACTATAAAAATCACATTCCTCCATTTCAGGATGTACAATTGAACACTGAATACAGGTAAATTACACATTTCTATAATTCACGGAAGCAATACAGACAAAATAGAAACTCTAAAATGGAGCCATATGTGCCTAAAAAGGAATTCCAACAAAATTTATTGAAATGATAAATTACCAAGATTAAAAACATCTAAACATAGATTTAAAACTTCGAAACTTACCCACTACAATGCCACAAAACCTCAGTTGACATAGCGATCTTTATGATTTAGTATAAACTTACTATAAAATTCGCATTACTGCATTTCAGGATATAGAATTGAACAGGGAAGAAGAAATAGAAGCTTACTCGCTAGTAATAAAACTGATGAACTCAGATACACATTCCTGAACAGTGTCCTTAGAATCCTTTGCGATCTTTCCATTAGCAGGCAATGCCTTTTTCATTATGCGTCCAATATTAGCGATCGGTAGGTACCTATCCTGCTCTCGCAAGTTGGACTGAGGACTCGGGTCACCGCCACTCTCATGGCTTCCGCCGCCGCCTCCTGGACTTGCCGGCTCCGCCATTCTCAGTGTACCGGAACCCTAACTTTATGGATGATCGTAGGTAGAGGTTGATCCAAGAGAATATTTTGTTAGTTTTTGTTTGAGAAAGGAATTTGGCGGAAAATGGATGCTGAGCTTTTCTGCGCTATACAAATAGATCCAACGGCAGCGACTGCCAGAGGAAGAACCTATTTTTACGCACAAGGCCTACACCCTTTTTTTCCTTTTAAATATACACATGATATATAAACTTGTCTTTTAATTTAGCATATTTATGCCCTTCAATTTATATATGAATAATTAAAGTATTTATATTTGTATAAAGTTAAACAAATAGATTCACGCTTCCTAATGCACATAAAATGTCACATAGGATGTGAATTGTTGTCACGTAGTATGTCAAGTAGGACACATGTATATATTTGTTCAATTCTATATAAGTTTTAAGGACATAAATATTAAATGAGATACAAAATTAAATGACATATTTATATATTATGTCTTTTAAATACACTCAAGTACTTTTATAAATAAAGTTCTTTAACATGCTTTAATTCATTTACGCGTTAAATTTATTACTCCATAAATAATTGATATTCTAACTATAACGATATCATCGGTGTATATTTTTTTCCACCTGGTATCTAATACCTATGTTAAATTTGACTAAATCCAAATTCATATCACAAAAAATTATTGAGGATAGAGCGTTGCCTAAACATGATAGTACTTGAGATTTTAGAACTTTAGTTTTTTCTTTTTATGGGTTGTTGTTATTGAAGTGGTACAAATGTGAACAAAACAAAAAAAAATGTAGAAGAAAAACTCCCATGTATTTATTTATTGTCGTATTTTACTAAACATATTTTATCGTAGTGATTTGATTCTAATTATTAATTATTAATTATTTCATCTTTTCAGTGAAATAGAAACAAAAGAATATCATAAAAGTATATTGAGAAGATGTTATAACAAATTCCGATTAGATGGGAAAGTAAATAGGCTTTACATTTTTATCTGTTGTAAAATTGTAACAACTATACAACAACAAATAATAATATGATTTAATTGCAGAAAAGCATTAAACAGGAGTTAGATATTTATTAAGGAAACAAAAACAAAGGCTAAAGTACAACTATATCAATATGTCTTCTGACCTAGTACTTGAATACAAAACATAATCATTCATGATTAATAAAATCCCTAAAAAAAATTATTTTCCTATTTTTAATCATTTAATTTGTAAAGCTTGTAAAGTTTCCTCCATAGTTAGTAGGCATTGTTTTTAGTATTAAGAATTTAAGATCTTGTATCTCCAAATCACCTTTCTCACAAGTATTGGGTTCACATAAATTCGGTAATAAAACCCAAAATACTTGTGACGAAAGTCAAATCGTTGAAGCTATATATCGGATTATATTAATTTAATATCTTAAAATTAAAATTTACATGTTTAAAAACTTATGAATAGTATTACAATTTATGATTCTTTTCATTTAAACATGATTTTTTCAAAAAAAAATACATATTAAATATTGATCAAAATTCATATAATTTAATTCTTAAAAAGTAAATGTGACAAGTATTTCGAGACGGAGATTAAGAGTGTCTCATATTTTAAAATTGCTTTTTTTAATTTTAAATGTAAGATGCATAGAAGTATTGGAAGTATTCCTATTCCAGAAAAAGTTTAAAATTTGGGTCCGTAGAGAGGAACGACATCCATTACTCTCTCTTTTTTTATTCTGATAAAAGAACAAATATCTAAATAGGCAATTTATTTTATTATATTTTCAAAAGATTTTTATCATTTGAAAAAATAAAAAAATTCATACTCTATCCTATTCTCAAATACATACATGACATTGAGTGGTGTATCTAAAACTGAATCGCGATGTATTGGTACGTTGAGTGATGTATCTGAAACTGAGACGCGATATATCAAAATGTTGAAAGATGTATTCGAAATCAGTACGCAATGTATCATGATGTATCCAAATTTAAGAAATTTTTTTAATTTGAAAAAAAGTAAGAATAGCACTATGTGCTTGTGTAAAATTCTCTGATGATAATGGTCGATTCTAATGAATAGGTTATGAAGTAACCTTTTAGAGATTGCCCTTTACAAAAAGATCAATAAATTTGAAAAGGCAATTTTGTTCTATTTGTTTGCTAAGTGGCCAAGAGATCTTGATTCCTCTTTACTAGTCAGTTGATTAATAAAAAGATGGTTTCAGAACATGCTGGATTTACAATGTCACTAGATATCATCAGAAATGTGATGTAATAATCTATGAATACTCTGCAGCTGCAATGTACATATGAATTACCAGATTATTAACTAGTTTTACTTGACAGGCTTGTTTTTATCAAAGTAAACAACTGTTATTGAACTATCACTTTTATTTGAGTTAATTACAGTTCTCCTTATAATTGAATGCTTCAACACAGTTAATTGTACACCAGAGTAAATGTAACAGGGGTGTGCGAAGGGAAGACATTGCTGGAGTTTTTAAGATACGACCTTTTCAATCAATCGTACCACAATAATAAGAGGGAAAGATCTACCGGTCATCAAATAGAGAAAACTGGATACCCTTCCATGCTTGCCATTTCCATGACCTCCTTCTGCAGATAAAACAACAATGAGTCTTTGTTCGCTACTTGTGCAATACAAGAGGCTTCACAATTTTGTAATTGTTCCACTACTTGAGCTTAAGTGACAAACATAGTGCATGTAGACCAATGATTAAAGTCTATAAAAGGAAAGAGTACACAGCAGATCAACTAAAAGGAAGGCCAAGGGCGTTATACTCTTGAGGGGTTCAATTTTCATAGGTAATTTCTGCTTGTATCCAAACGCAGTGGGAAATGAGAGTCAAAGAGATAGGAGATACTCTGCCCGGGTGAATATCTGATTCAGGTAATAGCGTCTTCTTTTACAATCAAACTACTTTTTTAATGCTTCTACAAGCACACCATAACAGGATTTCTCAAAATGGAGACTCCATATAAATATAACTGTTTCTTTATGAAGATAAATATATACTGTTTCTGATCACATACGTGTTTACCCTTTTAAGACTATTTCAGTGTACACGATTATGCACTTGATTTGTGTATCTGGTTGGGGGAAGCGGGATGAATACTCAATCTCATAACTTCAGTAATGATTAATAATGTAAGGGTGGCCAAATGTACGTTAAAAATGGTGCAGAATCAAACAAGTAATCTCTATTAAATGACATAAAGATTAACAAGGAAATCTCTTTTATTACCTGGATGAATGCAGTGATCCGTCCAGGAGCATTCTGAAATTTACACAAACATCAGTAAGGGGATTATTCAATGAGCAGCTTCAAAACTTCTTTTATTTATCAAGTTGTTAGTGCATGGATTTGTCATACCTCAAATTGCTTCTCCTCCCAAGTTACGTCAGTCCAAGTTTGTGTATCAAGTGATTCCCATGAACTAGGAGCTTGAATAACTTCCACATGCTGCAATAGCCTCAAGCTACCTGCAATAATAGTTCAAAGAAGTATGCTAACAGTAAAAATAAATCCTCCTACTGTATAAACAGGCTTCTACTACCCTTCACTTCTAAACTGTCAGCAATATATACATAATGGAACGTTGAGCACACTTTTCACTTTTGAACTGAGTACAACCTTATATTACACATAGCAAGCATGAAGTTGAACTGGAAAACTGATAGGCAATAGGTTTAAGCATCAGGACCACAACTCAAATATGTATACTAGAAATTCAGTCTCCACTTGACCAGGTAAAGGGAAATAGCTTTGGAGCACCCGGCGGAGATTAAAGCAAGCTTTGAGTATATAATGCTGAAGAAATGATAATTATTTGAGCTTACGACTGAGCCACATACTTGTAATGAATGCTTCTGACCACATTTCACGCTCTGACCATGAAGGTGCAATTTCTCTGACTGGGATTTTGTTTCTTGAGCATATGCTGGACAAACACATGATCATCATGGTCATTATTTAACAAAGTACAATTTTAATGAGATCTGGAATAACCTTTTTTTTAAAAAGCAAGCAGCTTCTAGCAGACAGGTCACTAATGTTTTTTTCTTGACAGATTACTTAAACCTAATAGAAACAACATGATTTAATCCTTTCAATTCTAAAGTTCCATATTTCTCATTTCTTCAATAAACCACAGAGCCTCAATAGCTTCATATTTTCCTTGCGGTTCAAATATGGGCATCAGGCACAAGGACAAATGCCAGAGTCCAGACCATTCTATATAGCACTCCTTTGGGAACATAATATGATGACGTGGAGATAAAAGTTCTCAACGACAAAGATGAACTGCTAAAGGAAATTACTAATTAATGAGTTATTATTAATTAACTTACCTCCAATTATTATATAAAGATATTTTTGTACAAGATCTGCTTCAATAAGACTCTCTTCCAGTAAAGGAAATTCTTTATGGTACAGTATGTAATATGTGCAGAATACATAGGAGTAGGGCAACAGAGAATGTTCTAGAATGAATCTGTGCCAACCATACCAAACATTAGCCATAACCAAGTCAACACAACAGTAACCCCTTCCAAGTTGACCAGCATTTATTACATTCTACAGATGAATAAGTTGCTGCAAAATGCAAGACAAAGTTCCAAACAGTAACCTTAAGTTCTAACTTTAAATATGTCAAGTTCCGAAAGCTAGAGAAGGAACGCACTCAAGAATTACTTGGCGTACAACACCTGGAAGGACACCATCTCTTATAGGGGCAGTCTGCAATTCAATTGAAACTGTAGATTCATTGTCTCTTTGGCTAGACTTGTGATAATCACCATTAACATCCTGCAACAAAAAAATTTAGTAATTTCTGTAAGATAAAACATGATAGACTTTGTATAAGTTACACTATTCATATACAGTTAAAGCAAAATGATAAAACTTTAGGTGTGTTTGGTATGGAGAGATAATTTCCAATTTGCTCATGTTTGGTTGATCGAAATTTTTCTCTAGGAAAAACAAGTTCCTTAAAAATGAGGAAAATAATTTCCCTAATGCAAGTAGGGAAAACAAGTTCCATTAGTGGAGTTTGTCTCCTACCCACCCCGCAGCAGCCCCCAACCCCCACCCCTTGACCATCCTACCCTACGCCATCCCCAAACTCCCACTCCATCCCACCCCCATAGTATTTTTCTAAATAACACATAAATGCTCTTTGTCAATATGTTTTTTTTTTACATAAGCTTTTCACATGATGTTAAGAGTGTCCTGCATTCACTTTGTGAAGGAGCAGACAGAATGTCGTCACTAAGGATTTACCTTATCCTCCGCAAAAATAATACTAATTGCACTACTTGGATAGCTTGGTTAGTAATTGTTGTAACTCCTGCTAGATAGAAGTTGATATGCCTTTAGTGTAGATGTTGTGTCCATTTTAAAGTAAAGCTTAACACTTTTTTCCCTTGAACTGCAAAAGAGCTTCTTCTATTATTTTTTGACATCAGCACTATGATGGTGTTGTATCATGTACAACCAAAAGGCAAAAGTATAGCTCCTTCCTTCTAAGTGAGGAAAGAACCTACAAATTCAATCAGTGGTGATTCAGCCTCGTGTACATATTACTCCCTACACCAAATAGATAGGAGAAGTCTATAACTAGTCTCGACCTTCAGCAAGGAGTTGGTACATCTTCAAAAGCACCTCAGATTTTTTCTTTCCAGATAGACCACTAAATGCATGCAGGGATTGTGTTCCATATTTTCTTCAAGCTTTACTCAAAACTTTTATAACCCCCGTGATTTTTTTTCTATATCCCCGATAACCTTAAAATTCAGGAGTAGTTTGGCATAGTCCAAGTCATTCCAGTGTGCTCAGAAGTAAAGCTTACCACTTTTTTATCAGTAAAATGTAAGCTTTATTAATTGTTACTTTATCAAAAAGAACTTTTATTATTGTTAGGAGACTAGCAATAAGATGGAGCTTGTCTAAACTAAATTTCAATATACAGTCAATAACCTTCCCGTAATTGACAATTAAAATTTGTCAAGCTATGTTCATCTTGTACAACTAGAAGAAAAGCCCATCACTATAGATCTTTTCTTCTCATAGAAAGGTTTCAATCTAATCACTAAATTCCCTGATGAATTATTAATGTATCGCTCAAAGATGCCACAAAGGCAGGTTGCATAATTACAACAGTGAGTACTCTAAATCTAGTGTAAAATTCAGATTTTACAATTCCCCACCAACAGAAACAATGGCTGTCTTAAAAAAAACAATTGTTCCCTTCAACAAATGAAATCTCTAATTAAAACAACTACAGCTTTACATTCTTAAGCTCAATTAGCTGAAACTGAACTTCCCAGAAAAACCATCAATGAACTAATAAATTGGTACACCTTTAACAAGATCAAATAAGATCTCAGTACCAGTTGTTATTAACAAAATCAATTAAACAAAAATGGTTTGGTCATCTGAAATTTAGCCATGATAAAAGATTATATAGAATAAGAAAAACTCCAACTCTTCTTAGTTCAACACAAAACTTTAACAAAAATAGGACTAGGTCGACCTAATAACAGTTTTGTAATGACATTCACCTTGTGGCAAACAACAAAAAGATTTGTCAAACAACCCTCTAAGATCTGATCGCCATTGTTTGACAACAGGAGCTCATTGACATAAGGTGGCCTCAGCTTCTCCAATTGTTTCCTTTGCCTACCTATAACAAAAACAACAAATTTCCATTACTAAAAAAGATTGTGTCAACAAAGTTCATCTCTTCCCTATATCTTCAAATCAGATACTAAAGCGAAATCACCATCCATTAGTATCAACGGGAAACTCCATGAGTATATCACGGTTAAAAGGAAAGCAACCAGTTGTTCATGCATAATTACCTAACCCAATCTGAGTATTTGGCATTTGCTACGCGCCTACCACGACCTACAACTGCCAAACGTGCTCCATTTTGGTGGATACCAAAGAGTGGAGGAACATAGGAACCAACATGGACATAAACATCAAAAGCTGTAGAAAACTTTTCCTCAAGGTCCTCCAAACTATCAACATTTCCACTGACAAGAAATGTAATGGCCAATTCCTCCCCACTTCTTCTTTTGTCCAATACAAGGGGAAGAGCTTTTCTCATTGAATCATCCACAAGAGATTGAACCAATGAATCCCACATGGTTGGTTTTCTTGATACAAAGAAAAAAGGGACTCTACATGCTTCTGAATTGAATAAAAGTTCTGGGTTAGAGTTCAAGAGAATTCTTAGAGAATTAGAGAGTCTGCTCATATGCCTTTCCCAAAACAACAACAGTGAACCATCACTGTGAGTTCTAGTTGTTGTATATGCACCTGAAATGGAAAAAAATTATACCTTTAAGCTTCTACCATTTATTTATTTAAAAAGCCTATTTGTTACAACAACAAAAGAATTCAAAAGAAGGTAAAATACCTTGGTGGGCTTCAAGTAAGGTTGTTACCGATGGGTTTTCTGCCAAATTCGAAATCAAGCCATTTTTTAACAGAAATCTGCAGTTGCTGCTAGTCATCGTCGCCTGAAACAAGAAGCTGAATGACCTATTTCCAAAGGCAGATGTATTTATGTTATTTTGGTTTGAGAAAAGACTTTATGTCATTATTTATTTATCTGGAAAAGGTCCTAAAATGAGAATTGGTACAAAGTTATCCTTCTTCTACCTTTCGGGTCTAAAATGTCCTTGACGTCAATTTTTTTGCTCTATTTTACTCTCATCTTTAACAACCCAAATTCATTAATGACGTGTCACTATTTTATTGGATACGGGTTAAAAATATCCCTCAACTTTGGTTTATTGTTTGACTTTATTCTCGCCGTTAAAACGAAGTTAAATTTACCCCTTCTGTTACTAATTTCACCAAAATTACCCCTCATTAGACGAAATCCCCAAAATTGACCCAATTACCCGAATTTAAAAAAAAAAAACCTATTCCTTATTTTTAACCCAATGACCCAACCCCTCTAAGATAACCCGGTTAACCCAATTAACCCAATGCCCTATTACCCATTCCGGTTAAATGTTCAGGAATGCCTCGACATTTACCGTAGAAATGTAGCTAAAGAGAGAAAATACAAAGCTGAGCTGCATCTGTCATTAGCTGAGGCTGATGCAGAAAATTCCAAACTTGTATATGTCCTTGCAGAACAAGTTTCTTTGCCATTGATTTGTCCTATGTTTCTTTGGAATCCTTAAACTTCTTCATCATTCAGTTTTTTTAAAAATAAATAAATAACTCTTTACTTATTTTCCAGTCGGGAAAGATGAAAGGTACCCGGAAGCAGAAATTGGCTGTTATTGATCCTGTGTTAAAAGACATAAGGACAGTAGTTATGTCACTTGATTTCAAGAATATAATAGCTAATATCAATCCAAGCTCGGCGAATCATTTGAATGTACAATTAAAGATCATAAGCAATGAAACACTTGCTACCTTGACAAGTGAAGTTAATTGCGAACACGGAGAAATGGAAACAATGACACATCTTTTACTAACAGCTCCCATAGCTCAAAGACTATGGAAGCAGTTTGCTTCATGTGCAGGGTTAAACATTGAAGGAATGCATCTACAACAAATCATTACAGCATGGTGGGAACACAAGGCCTCACACAAGTTAACACAAATATTGAAAGCAATTCCAGCTATCATAATGTGGGCACTTTGGAAAAGGAGGAATACTAGAAGACATGGAAAAGATCACTCTTTTAACTGGATGAATCACCAGTGTCAGGAGACAATACATCAGTTGATTAGAGTGAAGTTCCCTTGGCTCAAAAAGGTTCCATATCAATGGATGGAAATTGTGGACATGCTGCAGAGATACAAACCTACTCTTCACTATCATATAGTGAACTGGAAATTACCGGAGTAAGGATGGATTAAATGCAACACAGATGGTGCTAGTAAAGGTAACCCAGGACAGAGCGCATACGAATTTTGTATGAGAAACAACAATGGAGATCTAGTGTATGCTGAAGGAGAAGACATAGGAGTGGCTACCAATATGGAAGCGGAAGCAATAGCTATATGGAAGGCCTTGCAATTCTGTTTAGGGAATGGATTTCAGAAAGTCATTCTTGAAACAGATTCACTTAGTTTAAAGAACATGCTAATCAGAAATTGGAGAATTCCTTGGAAAATAGCTGAGAGAGTTGAAGATAGTCAGGAGATAATGAAGCATATTAATGTCCAAACTAGGCATACATTCAGAGAAGCAAACCAACTAGCAGACTACATTGCTAACATAGCTATTGGGACAACAGAAAAACAACAATTTCAAGAATACAATCAGTTGCCAAGTTGGGGAAGGAGCATAGTGAATATAGACAAGCAACAGATTCCTTCGCTAAGAATCAGGCCAAGGAAAATCAACAACAAAAATAACGATTAACATGCTTAGGTACAGAACAGAGTTCCACAGATATAGTTACATTTTAGATTTCCCTTCTTCTGCATCAACTACAGAACGGTGGGGGAAATTATAATTTCAACGATAGCACATACTTACATAGATCTTCAAAGCTGAAATACAGGGTTCCTAAGTTCGACCGAGCCCCTCAAAAGCCAAATCCAAAACGGGCAGTACACCTACATGAGGAAACAAATCAACAGAGAAATGAAAAGAAGGTAACAATCAAAAATGGGAAAGGACAAACCTTTGTCAGCTGATATTGACAACAATGTAGAAGACCAACGATGGAGAATTAATTGCCCATAGGAGAAGGAAGCAAAGTTAAATGTTGGTGGGCACAAGGCGGAACATTTTCAGTAAGGAGAGGGACTGAAGATTCAATTTGGAAATCATAATTCCTAGGGTCTTTGTTGTTTGAGGAAATGACATATTTATACAACTGAAAGTTATAATTAGCAATAAATAGCCCAATATTAATTAGCATTTAATAGACAAATTACACATAAGCACAAGATGGCCCAAATTAATAAATGGCATTTTAATAGTTTTTTTTTGTTTTCCTCGTATTACCAATCATCACTAAACAACAAAAATAACAAAAACATAAAAAATTATATATACAATACGTAATCTCCTAAAAACGTAAATTATGTATTTTCATATGTTTTTTTGTTCGTTACTTGATAAATAAATTCCAATTGCATACTTGATGATTGTATATAGGTAAAAGAATGGTGTATTCATTCACTTAGTATTAGTATACATTTATAGCTATGTTGTCCCCTCCGGTGTATACATATTACAAAATCGAACACTTTATGTATTCATTCACTTATAATTAGTATACATTTATAGCTATGTTAGCCTCTCCAGTGTATACATATTAAAAAATCAAACACTTTATACATTCTTTCACTTATAATATGTATACATTGCATTGAAGATTTTTTTTTAATCATGAACATGAGTATGCATAGCATTCATGTATACATATCCGTATATTCACTCAAAATGTGTATACATTCCAGATTCTTTCTTCAGCGTGTAAATGAGGATTGCACATGAAATTTAAAATGCTTAATAGCAAACACACAAATCAAATCAGATAACGAGAAAACTTAATGGCTAAAATTTAGAGTTATGAATGGAGAATTCACAAATTTAGAATCAGAATCCCTTTTTTTAATGAATAATCCTAGGGAGAACTTTCTTAAACATGACAATTAATACCTACAATCAATTACTATTATGTAATTTTTTGCCTAAATTAGATATAACATTCAATTTCAAAAATTAAAACTCCCAAAAAAATCGAACGACAATACAAGAGGGGATCAAACATAGGCTAACAGTTAGAAAAATTGATGAGGCAACCATCAAAAATTTAAAAGCGAAAGAGAAAAAAATAGACACTATGAACAAATATTTTTATAGAACTCAAATATGTAAAACTAATAAACAGAAAGTAAATCATCTTTTATTCAAAGTAATGAAGAAGAAGAAAGAATTGAACAAATATTTACATAATCAATAAGAAAAATACCATTCAAAAGAATCGCGTGTGTATGGAAAAGAAGATAAAAAAAGGAAGAAAAAAACCACTTCTCAATAAAAAAGGACACCATGCTGCCACCTTCTAAAATTATTTAATTTAATTTTTAAAAAAACTTCCCAATACGTGGGCTACTAATTGCAAAAAATAATTCTTAAAAACCCTTTTTGTCAAAAAAAATAAAAGGGGGCTTTATGTTGCCAATTAGTAAAAAGGGATGTCATGCTATGTCATTTTTTCTTGTTGTTTTTGTTTATTTCTTGGTTGGTCACTTTTGGGCCAACCACTTGTATTGTGTTTTATTTTGAACCATTTGAGCCCAATGGCTTGAATTAATAAAGGACCTTGAGCCCAAATAAGTTTTTTAAAAAATGACATAGATGAGTCTTTTCTCAAACAGAAATAACATAGATAAGTCAAACTTTTAATAGATGACATAAATAAGCCTTTTATCAAAGTTTGATGATATATTTGAGCATTTTCCTATTTTCTAACTAGTACTAGTATAATTTAAGAAAAAGAAAGACTAATCCACCATTCACTTGTCATTTTTAACTTTTTGCATCCCTTCAAGAAAGACTTAAAGTCATCAAGACATCAACAACCCCTTAAAATTATTCGCATAATTCACTTAGATACCTTAATGAGAACTTGTACTTATTGAACACCTAAATTGTTCAAAACATGTACCTATTAAACACAAAATGCTGATATAGCAAAAATCGTGTTTTGCACTTCCCTAGAACGCATGAAAAAAATTCAAAATAGTGTTTTTTTAAAAAAAAAAATTCCTCCGTTCATTTTTATCTGTCATGTTGCGCTTTTCGAAAGCCAAATTGACTAATTTTCAAAGTTAAATTAGATTACATTGATTCAATATTTTAAATAAAAAACTTAGATATTCAAAAAGTATAAGAAAAGTACTATAAATTGCAATTTCTTGCATATGAATATGATGAAAAAATATATCGTAAAATATTAGTCAAAGTTTGTATAGTTTGACTCTAAAAAGGGGAACTATAACAATTAAAAGTGAACGGATGTAGTACATTTTTTCTTCTTTTATTGACACTTGACACTATAATTAACTTAAAATAATTTTTTCTTCTTTCAATGACAATTTTTTCAAAAAAGAAAAGCACCCCACCTCCCACCAGTCGTCTTCTTAATTATTTAGTTTGCAAAACTTTCTCTATTTTAACTCAAGCATTGTTTTTTTTAAAATATTATTTCTTTCAAATTTGAAAATAAATGAAAATCAACTATGAAGAAATCACACAATTCAGATTTGAAAGAAAGACTATAAACTATAAATCATATGGTTCAAATTTGAAAGAAAGACTTTCTTTTGTATGATTTATTTCAAATCTCATAAAAATAATGAAACAAATATGAAGAAAGAAAATAAATAATTTTACACATAAAAATAGCTAGCCGATATTCGTTTGTCACCATTTTCGAACAAATGACTACTCAAATTAAAATATAAACCCACTAAATTTATCAAAATTGATATCCAAAAAGTTGATAAAATTAATTTATGAGCAATCAATTTCTTTTTATCATCGATGTAGAAGGGAATAACCGCCAATAAAATTTTCTTTCTCCTTCACTCTTATATCAATCTTTCTACATGACGTATCTAATATGAAAATTTATTTTTCACATAAAGTTAATCTTCAAGTTATTTGAAAAGAAATTGGTTTTCGTGATTTGGGAAAGAATGTGTCTTGGGAAGAAGATGAAGATGAAGACGAAGATGAAAGGGGATTGGGTAGGGGTGGGGCTGGGTAGAATATGTCGACATTTTCATTTTTTCTTTTTCATTTTTTTTAATAAAAAATTTAGATATAAAATGTGTTTGAAGAATTTTAAACAAAAAAATATTTTTTCCAAAAATTTGGGGGCTTAGTGCCGCATGTTATTTTTTAATTGGTCATTTTGCCATGTCAGCGCAAGTGTATCACACACTCCTTATATCTATGTCTAATAGATTTTGAATAGGTAAAAGTGTTCAATAGGTACTAGTCTTAGTTAAGGTGTCTAAGTGAATTATGCGGACAATTTTAAGGGGTCGTCAATGACTTAAGCCTTCAAGAAAATATTGATAATGTAAGAACTATTTTTCATTAGGCTTAAGTCATCTGCGACCCCTTAAAGTTGTTCGCATAATTCACTTAGACACCTCAACTAAGACTAGTACCTATTGAACACTTTTATCTATTCAAAACTTGTTCCTATTAGATATTTTCCGATAATAAGTAAAAAAAATAAAGTGTGTGTAATGCACTTGTTGTGATGTGGTAAAATGACTAATTAAAAGATAACATGTGGCGTAGGGTCCAACAATTATAGAAAAAAAGAATTTTATGTTAAAAAGAATGAAAATTATTTCAAATAAATTTTTCCATCTAATTTTTAAAATAAATAAATGAGAAGCCCAACCCTACCCAACCCCTTTTCTTCTTCATCTTCTTCCTAACAAGATTTTTTTTTCTCAAACGACAAAATTCAATATCTTTGTTAATTGCTTTTATAATTATCTTGTATTCCTAATACATGAGAGAAAAATATATTCAAAGAGACTGATCAAGAGTGATGAAGAAAGAGAGTCTTTCAATCGTTTTGAAATCGATAGCAAAGAGAAATCGAGATGACCTAAATTATTTTTATTGAATCAATCTGATATTATTTTTGATAATTTTAATGAATTTACATTTTAATTTGAATGGTAATATTTGTTCGAAGTTGACCGAGATGGACGTCGATCGGCTAATTTTTTTCAGCCTGATGTTCTCTCTTCTTTTTTCCCTTCAAATTCAATTAGTCGATTCAATTTTTTATTGTTTTTAATAAATATTAAAAAGAGATAGAATAGAAAAAGAAAGAAAAAAAACAACAGTGTGCAGGTCTTCTTTGGTGAAGAAGACGGCTTAAAAGGGGTAGGGTGGGGGCTTTTTTTCTTTTTTGTTTTTGTTTTAAGAATTAATATTACTTAAATTATTTTAAAAAAAATTAAACTATTTAAATGCCAAGTGGCAAAAAGTATTAAGTTTTTTTTTGAAAAACTAAAAATAAAATAATATTTAAGGTTTTTTCACGCGCTCAGCTGAAGTGAAAAACACTTTTTTGTGCCACATCAATATTTTGTGTTTAATAGGTATACTTTTTGAACTATTTAGGTGTTCAATAGGTAATAGTCATAGTTGAGGTGTCTATGTGAAATATGCAGACAACTCTAAGGGGCCGCATATATTTAGGCCTTTTAATTAACTAGATGAGGGATGACCCTCTTTGTGGGCCCCCCACAATTTTAAGTTATAGTATTTTTTTCTATTTTAATTCTAATTGTTGGACTATGTGATTTAATTACTTATGGATTATCTATGAGTTGCTATAAAATCATAGAAAAACAGAGTGATGTCAAGTTAAATGTAGAGAGCTTTGCATACTAACTGTTTCATATAGAACTTACATGCATTTAAGAACGAAACTTCTATTTATTGAATGTTGTGTGGTTAACTAAATGATTACATTCTTTACATGCATCAATAAAATATCATTTATATATGGGAAAAAGGATAAATATATTTCCAAACTATCGAAAATGATATCTAAATATCCTCTGTTATACTTTTAGGATTATCATGTCCTTGCCGTCCAAAATTTGGAATGTATATACCCTTATGATAGATGGCGAGACACGTGGCATCATCTCAATGACCCACCTAAAATTATTTAATTTTTAACCCAAAATTTAAAATATCCGTGACCCGGATAATTTAAACACCCGACCCAAATTATAACCCACGGACTGGCCTAAACGAAAAATTATAACGCACCAACTAGCCCAAATGAAAAAAAATAAAAATAAAAAGAAAAAAACAACAACAACCATTGCTTCTTTCATCTATTAATCACTTCTTCTTCAGTAAAATCTTTTCCAATTTCATCTTCTTCAATGTTAACCACTGCCTCTTCAATGCCTCTCTTCTTCTTAGCTTTTCACGACACATTTTCAAGTGTATTTTAGCATTTTAGTGATGTTTTTCGTCCGATTATTATTTTTGCATAAGCAATCATTGGTTTGAGTATCAAGTGGAAGTTTCAGTAGTGTGAAGTTCGAAGTTCGAGTATCTACTCATCGTCTAAATCGATGCCTCTCCCAATCAGTTGAAAAGTGCGAGATACAAAATTTTAGCATTACTTGAAAAAATCATTGAGTACATACCACTTGTTGTGACGAAAAAGATGAAAACGAAAATCTAAAATAAAGAACACCAAGTTTAACGTGGAAAAATCCTTCAAAACGAAGGTAACCACCACGGGATCGACAAGATCCGAATTGCTTCACTATAACAATAAGAGAGTTACAATTATTCTTCTAATGGCTACACAACAAGTGCCAAAAGAGAACAAACAATAGCTACACCAACAAAAGATAAATAGAAAGAAACACCACCCAAACTCAGCTGTTGTTCGGGACCTAAAACAGGATCTTGCTGACTTCTGAATCCGATCTCCACCGTTCAAATCAACCACCAAGATGTCAGGAACAGTCAGTACAAATTTCAGCCCGATCCAACGGTTAGTTAATCGGGAAACACGATCTGAAGGTTGCTGGTCGGAATAAAAGACTGCAGCAAAAGAACCCTTT
>JAJOOH010013980.1:0-48774 GCA_029582605.1 Solanum gracilifrons | reverse complement strand
GCCCCCCCCCCCCCCCCCCCCCCCCCCAAAAAAAAGGGTGGGGTGAGATGGCCAAACTACGGCTCTACCTAAATGTAATAGTCGTTATACAATTTGCAGCAGTGTTATCAAAGGCGCGCTTAAGCCCTAAAGCGAGGCTCAAAACGTGTTGAGCACTTCGCCTCGCTTTATGTGCGCTTCAGTGTCGTCATCAAGGTTCTAAGGCAAGCTTTTCCTTGCCAATGAGCCTTTTATGAAGAAGTGAAACTAAATAATTGATATTTCACTTAACCATAATTTTTTTTCAATTTCTTTGGTCATATATTTGTCATTCATGTTTATAATTATTAGTCTTGGACTAAACATATATATTTGTATTCTTTTCTCCCTTTGGGTTTTTTTTCATTAAAGCCCTACGCTTTATTTGCGCTTAAAGCCCCCATGGACCTTAGAGCTTTTTTGCGCTTTTCGCCTTTGATAACACTAATTTGCAGAAAACTCACACTTGGAAACTAATTCAATTCCCTCTACACTTTTACAATCTTATGCTAGTGTTGTCAAATGTGCGCTCAAGACATACTTGTCCTTGCCAATGTGCATGATCCTGAAGAAGGGACATTAAACAATTGACATTTCACTTCTTCATGATTTTTTTCAATTTTTTTGTCCATATATTTGTTATTCATGATTATAGTTATTCGTCTTGAACTGCACATACATATTTGTATATTTTCTCCATTTGTCCCCTTCTTCATTAAAGGGCGCGATTTATTTGCGCTTTGTGCTTAAAGCCCTAATGGACCTTAGAGTTTCGCATTTGATAACATTGTTTATGCTCCAAGCACATCAATGAAACGCCCAAAAAAATTAGCAAGAATTATGAAAAGGAGGTAAATTTATCTAGTGCAAACACAGTAACACAGGCATGTGGAAATTAGTGATGAAGTTAGATAGACTGCTACAAATACTAAAAATATGAATGATGGTGTGGATGAGGGTGAACTCCTCTTTGATAACGGTTGATTCATTATAACAAATTTTATATCCTTCTTTCTTTCTTTACATGAATGATTGTAAGGAAAGACTCCTCAAAAAAAGAATGATTGTAAGGAAAGACTAGAAACAATTTTCATCTTGTAGGTAATATGATGAAGTAGATCTATATGCATTTTCCACTTATTTCATGGCTTTTTGATTTTTCAACAAAATTTTAGTAATTTTACCTTTTTGGTGATTTATCTTTTTTTTAATATTTATTCAGATTATATAAATTTATAAAAACTTTTTTAAAAAATTAAAATATTTTAATTGCATATATAAATAATTAAACTCTCTGTAGCAATAACATATTAGCAAATATTTCATTTCAAAAACTGAAAATAGATGATACATACTAAACGTCTAGAACATGAATGAGAAAAAAACAAAACAAAAGTCAAAACAGTGAGAAACAAAACAGAAGGAGAAGTAACTCTGAAGAAGAAGAAGAAAAAAGAAACGGAGGAAGAAGAAATACGTATTGGTTGGACTTTGGAGTCGCCGGAGAAGTTTAGTCGAGTTGACGAGTTGGAGTCGCAATCGCAGTCTAAGAGTGCAACTGTGCAAATTTGAAAAGAAAACCCTACAATTACCTTTTAACTTTTAAAACCTTAAAGTGGTCACCTTTTTATAAGAAAATACAAAAGGCAATGGCTTTCTTGCCTCTCGCCTTAGTCGTCACGGCGTCGTCTTTTAAAGATCCTCTCGCCACAAAGCTAATAGGCGATGAAGGGTCGGGTTGCCTCGCCTCTCACAACACTGATTACTATACTACTACAAAAGTTTTTTATTTATATAAAACTAAGAATCTGTATTCTGTTAATCTAACTAAAAATAAAGGTAACAATGTCAAGCTCGTCGCACCAGACTTTCTTTTATAGACAATACGTTTGATTTAAACTGTTATTTAGCTTACAGCGAGTTTATTTATGCTAAAGATGCAAATATTTGATAATTTCATATCATACTTCTCTTCCTTCTCCCTTAATCCATAAATTCCCTTCAGTTATGATTAGAAAAAATGGAAGAGATATAAGCTGGAAGCATGTTACAAACAGGGCGGAGCCAACATACTGTTAGGGGTTCATCCGAACCCCCTTCGGCGGAAAATATTACTATTTATGCATGGTTAAAATTATTTTTTATGTATATATAGTAGATGTCGAACCCCTTAGGTTAGTTCGTGTGTTTACTTTTTCAGATTTTGAACCCCTTATTAAAAATTCTAGCTCTGCCACGGTTACAAACTTACACCTACTAACTGGCTAACAATGATGAAACTAAATATACTTCTGATTTATGGAGCAAGATGACGAAAATAAAGTCGAGGTCATTGAATTGAGAAATTCGGAAAGGTTAACTAATATACGTAATACACTGATAGGTGAACATTTCTTCCAACTATTGTTCAGTCCCAAACAAGCTGGTATCGTCTATATGAATCTTCATTTCTTCATTTTAAGCTCATATCACATCATCATCTGATCATACTAAATAAAACAGGAGTGACAAACGAAAATTGCTTCCTATCTTCTGAGAGAGAAAGGAACTTACCGTGACTGCCATGATCAACCACCGGCGGCGACAACAAATTGCAGAACTGAGCAGCTAATAATTAAAGAAGAAGAGGTTCCACTCCTTCAGGCTTTCAGCTTTTTTCACGTTCTGAAATTAGGGATTTCTTAATTCTAATTCCCAAATAACGAACGCATCTAAAAGTAAAGAACAAAGAGCGACGCCGTTTTGACTTTGGAGTTCTTTGAAAAAGAAAAAAATGTAAAAAGAAACAACTGAAATTGAAAACAGAAGACATAATTTAATTTGACCTCAGATCATATCTAAACTTTCTAACTTTGATAGCATATAAATAGGGGCGGACCCACGTGAGTTCCCAGGGTTCACCCGAATATCCTCGGTAAAAATGACATTGTATATACATAAAATAAATTTTGGTATTTATATAGATATATCAATTTTGAATTCCCTCATGAACAAGAAGCAATGTGTAGATCTAAGTGCAGTAAATCTCCTTTTAAATTGTGATCCTTGCGTTTAGGAATCGAATTCATTGTGAACATTTCATTTTTTTTTAGCTTCTCTTCATTTAGTTTTAGGACAATCTTTCACGTTTTTTTTTAACGGAGTTACTTTTTGTACCTATAAACTATAAACTACTAATTCCTTGGAATTGTGTTTTGTTGGCTTATTCAAACGTTTATACTTTTATTTTTCGAACCCCTGAATGAAAATCTTGGATCCGTCACTCTATATAAATAGGTACTTAAACTTGCTTAAAATTGAACAGATAGACACATTCGTCCTACGTGGCATCCTACACAATAATTTTGTTCCCATGTGGCGTCCTACATTATTATCGCAATATAATTTACCTAACTATGGATCGAGTTTGAATCTCACTAAGAACATTATTAAGGCGATTAAGAAGGTAAGGAATTATCATCGACCTTTATAATATTTTAATATTTGAGGAAATTATAACTACAGTAAAACCTCTCTAAATTAATATAGGCAGGACCATGAAATAAATATTTATTAATATTTATGAAATATTATTTAGGGATGGAATCTCAAAAAATTTGAAAGAACCCACTTGTGAAAACGTCATTCATGAATTTGAGGTCATGATTAATGATCTTGGTTACCGCAATAAAATGGACACTAATAACCTATTGGATGAGTGAAAATGATACATGTTCAAAGGTCCAGAGCTTAGAACAAATTGTGGATATCATTGAAAAAACAATGGATGATAAAGTTGAAGATGATTTGGAACCAGTTACGTGTAAGGAAACATTAGCATCTAAAACTCTTCACAATTTTATGAAACAATTAGAAAAGACAACACCGAAACTTTTGGATGTAATAGGATAAAAGTTAGAGATGAATTTCAACTAGATTTAAATTTGAACAAAAAAAGAACATAAATAGAATCATATTTCATTAAATTTTCTTTGATATATTTGTACTAATTATTAATTTATAATATTAGTGGGACCATATATTTATATATATATATATAGGGCTCTTAATTCTAAAAATATATGATCTTATTATCTTATAGAAATGAGTGATTTTTTTCATTAATCCAAGTTTGAACCGAAGGAAATTATTATTCTAGAGAGATTATTAATTAATCGAGTATTAATTTAATGAGATTTTATTGGATGTCCTAAATCAATTAAATAAAGCAGAAAATAATCATTAGATAAATATTTGATTAGGATAAAAGTTATTATCACGAATAAACTCTATTTGTTATTGTGTTAAACTCAAATTATAGTTAAAGTACTACTCTTATAAGGTAACCAGTTATTATTATTGAACAAATTTGAAAAAGTGGATTTGATATTTGCATTTGATTTCTATGATAAAAGATGGAGTGATATTATTTCTAGACTTGTTAAAAATAATTGGGATAAGGCTTGTACCCTCTAGAGTCTAGACTATGATCGAAATTCCAAATATCATACCTTAACTAAACTAAGGTCCTATTACTTTTTTGAACTTTAAAAAATAAAATAAAATTTGTATATCTTTTGATTTACATGGCACACTCCGTAACTCCACGTAGTCGAGGCGATGTTTGGTTGTCACGTAAGCCAAAAATGTCTACAAAATTACAAAAATTACAAAAAAAGAATGAGTTCAAGAGGTAATAAGACTTTGATTTAGTTAAAATGTGTCTCAAATTTTTCTCATAATCCAGGGAACACCCATGCCTTATCCTAGATTTTATCATCTAAGGGCTCGTTTGGTGTGAAGGATAAATACAAATAGTCCCGGGATAAATATTTAGTGACATTTAATTTAGTGTTTGGTTGGAAAGTTTGGAATAACTTATCTCGGGATAAGTTATCCCTCCAAAAGGGTGGTATAATAATCCCATCACAATTTGTGATGGGATAAATTTATTAAATGACAAAATTACCCTTCAAACCCTTTAATCCATAACCTGCCGCTTGACCAACACAGTGGGGTGGAGTGCAACTTCAGGCCAAGTTGACAATTGGGTGTGTGAAGAAGCCAACACAACATTCATCAAAGATGAAGAGATGTTGAACATGCTTATGAACACGAATCCAAATTTTTGTTCATTTTTTGGATGTCTTTCTACTTCTGTAAGATAAATACTGCTTCTATATATTCAAAAGGTGCAATTGCCTTCATGCTCTAAGAGGAGGATATTTTTGTAATCAAATCACATATTTTTAGTAAGCATGTAATGGCCATTATTTTTAGTATAACAAACCAAACAATCAATAAAAAATAATGCTAGGATAACTAATCCTACTATAACTTATCCAGCATAATTTATCCAAATATAATTTGTATTCAAATCAAACGACCCCTAAAAATATTGTATTCGACAACTATTTGATTAAGTTAACCAAAAAATAAATAAAATCAATTTCTTATAAAATTAAGAAATCTCCACAAGTAAAACACTCTTTCTTCTTTTAATTCGTATAAACTAGTACTCAAATTTGTGATGATAAAAAACACGGCTGAATTTCAGAGGTTAGATTGGTCATTTCTCATTTTGTGTGAATTATAGAATACAGTACTAGCATAAACAGTAACAGTATTTAGCTATTAATTCATATGTAGTGAACAGCACAAGAATGTATAAATATAGCACAAGAAAAGTATTGTTGTTTAAATTTTCTAAACAACACTTGACCGTCTATAAGTACAATAAGCATGGTCTAAGGATAATAGAGTAATGTAAGCAGATCTTACACTACGGAGAGAGTGCGTGTAAGTAGATCTTATCCTATAGATAAATTGTTTATGATCGATCATTAATCAAGAAAAACCAAATCAAAGCTATTCAGAAAGAGTAGAGGCATATAACAAGCATTTTGAACCTAATATAACTACACGATTAAAATAAAAAAAACAATTGATGGTAGCAAAAATTGAAAGGACAAGAAACTAAAAACCATATAAAAGTGATTAAAAAGTACGAAATCATCACCAACTACACACTTGATAATATTTTGATTTTTGAGTAAATTATAACTAATGGTGAAAATATAAATTAATATAGAAAGCAATTAAATGATCAAGGTCACAAGCAAAGATACAAAGGAAACCACTTACACTTTTGTGTATTGTTTCATAATGTATCGTATTGTATTGTGTTATATTGTATCGTACGACGTATTGTATTGTTTAATGTCACACATCCATAATTTGATTGATAAACCTACAAGAACAGTAGAGTATGTGGTAGAGCTATTATGAAAATGTAGTTGGATAAAAGATGAAATATGATTATTAAATTATAAATAAAGACAAAATGAGAAGAAAATAAGTTGATAAAAAGATAGTGAAAATTAAAAACCCTAATCTTGTGCATGAGGGTCAAGTCTAGGAAAACTCAAGCTATCTAAACACGCTTGATCATGATACTCAAACTCTAAAAGATGATTAGCAAGTGGTCTAAAAGTTGTGACAGAACGAGCTTGTATGCTAGGGCCAAAGTTGGAATAAAGGTGTTGCACTAGTTTATAAAAGATAACTTCACCATCCTTTGTGCAATATAAAACCTTATTAGATCTTACACATGGTTTAATCTGACCTATTTTCACTAACAATTTCCATTCATCTTGTTTCATGATCCAAAAGTTCGATTCCATGTTTCCACCATATAAACCAAGGCAACCATTCAAAGCATAGAGAAGATACAAATCCATTTCACCTATGAAATCCGGTGTTGGAAACACCTCCAATTCATCAGACTTTGCATTGAAGTGTATAATTGTAGAATTTATACGTACGTGTTGGAAAAGACCCTTACTCCTCCAGATATGCCTATTTTGAGTAGGTATAATAGGGTTATCTAAAGACCAATATACACAACCTTTAGTGCTAATTCCATCGGTTATACTCTCACAACACTCATCATAAAACCAGCTATCTTCGATTTTCAAATCTTCTAAACTTTGCTCTAATACAAGGAGGGTTTTTTTCATCGTCCAAAAATTCGTATTTGCGTAGCAAACAAGATAAAACAATTTGTAAATCAATATAATCTTGTAATCATCAGTAGTAGAATCATAACACAACCCACAAGTATTAGGAAGTAATGATGAGTCATTCAAATATGGACACACATATATTTTGTGTCGTCTTATTGATGGATTCCATAAAACAAATGTATCGTAGGCCTTATGCGTGTATAGTAGTACCAATCCATCGTGTGAGCATATGGCATGAGAACTCGATAGAGGAAGCTGTTGCTTTTCTATGATAATTTGGGGATTTTTCCATTCTACAAAGTCGATTTTGTCAACGTCATTAGTATAAACACTTCTTCGTAACAAGAACTTAAAGCGTCCCAAAGCTCTAGATTCATCACAATGCGCTTTCTTGAATTTATCGTCAGAGATTATTGTATTCCATGACTTAGAAATAGATTGAAAACGTAACAAAGATTTAACAGACAAATTAATAAGAATGGAAAATAGAATATCAGATGGAACTAAGGTCATTATTGTGTGTGATGCAGAAGAGTGGAGCAACATATATTTTATTAGGTTTAAACCTTATTTATATAAGGTTTATTAATTAATGTAGAAAAGAGAAAAGGTTTTACCTTATTTATATACGTTAATTAAGGTAGAAAAGAGAAATAATTCGCATGAGGGATTCTTTCTCTTTAGTGGTTTGTGCTAATAAAGTTTGCTATATTTTCCCAAATCAATTAAATAATAAAGCAGAAAATAATCATTGGATAAATATTTGGTTAGGATAAAAGTTTATTTCTCGATATCTTATCACGAATAAACTCTATTTGTTATTGTGTTGAACTCAAATTATAGTTAGAATACTAGTCTTATAAGTTAACCAAATATTATCATTAAACAAGTTTGAAGAAGTGGATTTGATAATTGTCAACTGAATTTGATTCCTACGATAAATATGGAATGATATTATTTCTAGACTTAGTTAAAAATAATATTAAGGTAATTTAGAGAAATCTCATACATTTGGAGCTAATTACATATAAATTTTTTGAATATTTATTGCTCTCGCATACATTTCTTGGTTGTCCTATACATTGCTTGGTTGTCCTATACATTGCAAATGATACATTATTTAATGAGAGATATGTATTACTTAATGAGAGAGATGTATCCGAGCAAATGATACATTACTTAATGAGAGATATATATTACTTAATGAGAGAGATGTATCCGAGAGGCGATAGAGATGTATTTGAGAGGGGATATTTTTGTAACTTTTTAAAATAGTAGGGAATTTTAGAGATTATGATATATTAAATGGTGTATTTATATAATTTATCCAAATATAATATAAATTAGCATAAAAACAAGTATTTTGCGATTTTTTACAAAATAAAAGCGAGTTTATGTTAATTGGCCTCAAATAATAATTTTATATTACTAACAAGATTAAAGTTAAAACAATAAAATACTGTACTTAAATGTTCAATACTTAACAAAGGAATGGAGAAATTAGTAACAGTTAAGAAATTTCTCATCAAAATCTTCAAAACTTTAGTCTTCATTAAGTCTTAGAAAAGTAAAGCTATCTAAACATGTTGGCTCTCGATAGACACACTCTGAACAATAATCATGTGGTGTATAACCCTTCTTAACATAAGTTTGTTCTCTAGGGTTAAAGATGGAAACGTAGTGTCGTTTTGGTCCATGAAAGATAATTTCATCATCATTCGTACAACATAAAATCTTATTAGAGCTTACACATGGCGTAATGTGAGGAAATTTCATTAATAATTTCCATTCATCTTGTTTCATGATCCAGATGTTCAATCCTATTTTTTTATTTCCACCAAATAAACTAAGGTGGCCGTTCAAACTAGACAAAAGAAAAAACTCCCTTTCCCCTATGAATTCCCATGCTGGAAACGCGTCCAATTCATTTGACTTTGCTTTGAAGCGTATAATTGTAGAATTATTAAGCTCGTGCTGATGTTTACGCACGTGCTTGGAAAGAAGCGTTCTCCAATAATTAGACGTAGACCAATATACACAACCTCCACTAGTGTTAATTCCCTCAGTAATACCCTCACAACCACATTGATGTAGCCAAGCATAGTTGATTTTCCCTTCTTTTAAACTTTGATCTAATATAGGGATAGTATCTTGGGAGAGTTGGCAAAATAGCCACTCTCCAAACTTAATTGAACATTAAGACAAAAGTCTTGAATAATTTGTGGTATACCCACTATTAATGACATAATCTATGTGCCCTAATTGGCACATACAAAAGACCTCACTAAGTTTCCATATCTCCACTTTGGTCCCCCCTTCTTTTCCAACTAATTTGGAATAATATATATCTATTTGCATTTTTTAAAAGTTATAATAGAAAAAAAGAAAAAAACCAAACGGGAAAGAAGAGCAGCTCATTTTTGCTGCTGTCGAAAGTGACGATTTTGGCGAGTTTTTCGGCCAAAATATCCATTTTCAAGGTAATATCATCATCATCTCCTACTCCATTTTCATTTTTACTCCATTTTCTTTCAAAAATCAAGCTTCAAAATGATTTTCCCTCCATTTTAGAAATTTGAGAAATCTTCCATAATAATCGTTTGATAACTCATTATAGATACATTTTAGTAGTTTAAAAGCATTAAAAATCTGTTTCGCCATTGCAGGAGCTACATTTTGAAAAACGATCTCATTCAGTCGTGTTTCTGTATGGATGTCATACTTCATCGATCGTTAACGACTGATACTGTAATCTAGTATATATCTTTGTAGTCTATAATGGTAGTAGCTGAATTTGTTGTTGCTGGTGGCGATTATATGGGAGTATGGGAGGAGACTCCCAAAAGTTGGAATTGGAAATCTTTTAGTAAGTCGACAGTGCCCATTGCGTTGTATCGCAATGGTTCATATGACGATATGATTGCAAGCGTAATTGAGGCCGGTGAGTTAACTTGCGAGCCAAATGACTTGGTGATTAGCTATCAAATGAATGAGAGGGGAAAAATACATCCCACATTCATAAAAAATGATAGGCACGTAAGCTTGTACATGTTAGATATTGGTATTGATGGCTCTAGGCCTACATTTAGGATAAACGTCAATGCTAGACCTCCAATTGAACCAACAAATTTATTTAACAGCGATAATGATTCGATTGGAAATGAAAAATTGGGTGATCATTCAAAGGAGAGCTTGGGTGATAATTCAAATGAGAGCTTGGGTGATCATTCAATGAATATACATGATGATCCAACTAATGTGGAAAATCAGTCGGTAGATGCGGAAGATCCTGAACCCGAATATTGTGAAGAAATGCAGGGACAAAAGGAATTGGGATCACAATCCAACTATTCATTCTCTGATGAAACTAATTTATGTATAAACCAAACTTTTAGTAACAAAAACGAGTTGCAATTGTTATTAGCCGAAGCGGCGGCAAAAAAGTCCTTTGATTTTGCTACTGTGAAGAGTTGTACTAAATACTTAAAGGTGAAATGTGTATCTCACAATTGTGCACGGATGTTGCGGGTGAGGAAATATGAGTGTTCAGATAGATTTTGTATCTACAAGTACATTGGCAAACATAGTTGTGGCGTTGAACATGCCAGCAGTAGCCATAGAAAAACTTCAATCAACGTGATTGCTTCACTTTGTGTAAATATGTATCGTGATGGCAAGGGTCCAAATGTTAAAGAGATTCAAAGAGTTATGTTTAATTCTTTTCATTGTAGTCCAAGCTATTGGAAATATTGGAAGGGTAGTGTGGTTGCTAAAGAAATGGTCCGAGGGACAGCGGAGAATGGATATTCATGCTTACCGACTTTTTCTTACATGTTCGAGACAGTTAATGTTGGTTCTAGTTATTGTCTCATGGTAAACGAGGATAGTCATAGGTTCATGTATTATTTCTTGGCCTTTGGTGCTTGCATTAAGGGATTTGCCCACATGAGAAAGGTAATTGCAGTTGATGGCACTCATTTACATGGTAAATACGAGGGCGTATTGTTGAGCGCTGTTTCACAAGATACGGAGAATCATGTTTATCCGATTGCCTTTTGTGTCGTGGACAAAGAGAATGATGCATCTTGGATATTTTTCTTTGAGAAATTGAAGGAGATTATGGTCGATGAACCAAATTTGTGTTTTATCTTCGATAGACACAAAAGTATCGCTAACGATATTGTGAACATTTACAATCATGCTCACCACGGATATTGTATGAGGCACCTTGGTGAAAATCTCCGCGTAAATCATCATTGTGGAGATTACCTTTATCTTTACTACAATGCGACAAAGACTTATTCTTTGGAGGAGTTTGACAATCATTTTGTAGAATTCAAAAACAAATGCCCCGCTGCAACCGTCGTCCTTGAGCATGATATTGGTTTTGAAAAGTGGATCAAGGCACATTTTTCTAGCAATAGATATAATGTTATGACCACAAATATCGCCAAGTCACTCAATGCTATGTTGATAGACGAAAAAGAGTATCTCGTAGCATCTATATTTAATTCGATTGCTAAGAGGTTTGGAGAATTGTTTAGGGAGAGGCATGCATATATCCTCAAATCAATGGGTAATCAAATGGTGCCGACTGCCGAAAAAATTGCAAGAAAAAAATGATTGAGGGCGACTCCTTGTATGCGGAGAATGTAACGGGGACGGCAATCAATTTACCGTGTTCGGTGCGGGTGTTACTGCCTATGTGAACCTACTGGAAAAGTGATGTTCATGTAGGGAATATGACTTGATCAAGATACTTTGTGCTCACGCGATGGCCGCTTTACGATCGAAGCATAGCAATGAGTATGGTATGAGCATCTATGAGTACTCTTCGTCTTTGTATAAAGTTGAAGCGTACCTTCTTGCATACATAGATTCTATTAATGGTGTCCCTCTCGAGTCGGAATGGTGTGTTCCAGAAGAATTGCTTAGTGTGAAGATTTTTCCGCCTCTTGTCGATACCAAGCTTGGAAGAAAAAGAAGAAAACGTGTCAAAGGCATCGGTGAGAATTTCAAGAGCAAGAGAAGGAACAAATGTTCAACTTGTAAGAGAACCGGACACAAGAGAACTACATGTGTGAATAACAACAAATCATAAACAAGCTTTGATTGAATTTGTTTTTGTAATCAAGCTACTGTTTTTTTTTGCTACTATAATCAAGCTACTGCCAGCATTTTGGTCAATTTATTGTAATCTATTATCGTAATTAGTCATGATCTAATATAGATCAATCAAAAGATGACATACATTTTGTACATTGTCTATTAAGTTGTGTATTATTAATATATGAAACTTATTAATACATGAAAATTCATGGTATTTGTAATGCACCAAATCAAATAATGCTTAAGAAATAATCTATGTATAAATAATACAAGCATTATTTGCATATACACTCTACCAAACGAATCCTTAAAGAATTGTCAAAAATATAGATGCTACCATTTAAAAAAGTAGCAATTTGAACTTTTTTTACCGCTGTAAAATTTGTATATCAAAATATGTACTGGTTGTCAAAATATATAGACCCCTTAAACAATCGATACATCTCTATGTGTGTGGTGTGTGTATGACCAATTAGATTTACACTCTAACATTAGTAAGGTATATTCGGGTTTATATCTATGTTAAAGCATTGTCGATACTGAACCTACTAGAATATGACACTTATATATAGACCAAAACTAGTAGAATTTAAAAAAGACAACAATTAATTAATAATAAATTATATATTTGAAATTTATTCAATTAAATAAGTTTAAACAAGTCATATGATCATGTAAGAATACACATAAATTGAGTGTGGTGATTAGTGATGTACGAGGAAGAGTTGTGGTTATACAATCAATATCCTTAGAACAATGTTTGAGAAAGCGCAAGTATGTTGTGAGGATGATCCTAACAAAATCTAGCACTTTGGCTACAACCGATCCAACATTAGCATTTGCCGGAGCTGGAGCCTACTGATTGTTCTGGTTGGCAACGCTCTAAGCCAACATCTGAATGGCATTCTAGAATTCTGTATTCGAAACTTCTTGATCTGGGACTGGAGGAGCTGCGTTTGCGTTTCTGGAATTCACATTCCTAACATAAGCTCTATGAGGAGGCATGATCTTAAGCGCATAATGATGGATTAGAAAGGTGTCACGACCTGATTTCTCAAGTCATGGTGGCACCTACTATAATCCACCAGTAGGTAAGCCAATCCGTAACCCGGAACAACAAGTAATGGGTCTGAGGGTAGAAACTAAACAAGAGTAGGCAAATAACAATATAACCAGGCGGAAGCAAACCAAAAATATATATACAAATAAAGATCCCTCCCAGAACCTGGAAGTCACTAGTACAGAGCTACTAACAAAATGAGTACAAGTCCTAAAAGTGGACAACAGAGACTGGACTGTCTCGAAAGGAAAAAGACAAGTCTATATATACAGATGGAGACTGAAATAGTACAAAATGCCGTGTGCTCACCCCCGTCTCCGGATCAGACTGCTCCAAGCTCGATCAACACTGGCTACTAGTGGCCGGACCTGCATCACGAAACAGATGCAGAGCGTAGCATGAGTACCAAAACAATCGGTACCCAGTAGGCATCATAGGCCGACTGAACTTGAAAAGTAAAGACAATATGAAAAGAACGAATAACACAAATCGAAGTCAAGAACTAAAATCTAACTAACAAGGGAATGCACACGAGTGTACAAAGAACTAACTAAAGTAATCTGTAAGCTAACTACACCTAATTGGGCCCCCATAAGCCCAGAAGGTACACTCGTGCGCAAGTTAAATAAAAACCCGAACGGACCCCCATAAGACCGACGAGTACACAGAATAACTATAACTAAAGAGAATTGCATAAAGAACCTAAGAACGGAGAACACGAACCAAAACCTCAACCCCAATTAGTAGAATCTGACAGTACGGAGGCCGAACCTCGAACCGAATGCTCACCAGAAGTACCCAAGTAACCAATCACAAGTGACAAGTATAAGAGGCCGGAACTCTAACCGGATGCTCTATATAGGTATCTGAGCAATAGAGGCCGGACCTTAAACCGGATGCTCTATAAAGGTGTCAATGTAGCTGTTGAAAGAGTCCCAATCGATCCATACTCATAAATGTCTGTGAAACGCCGTCCACACATAGCCAATCAATGAAATTCCTTGGAACCAAATCGAAAACCAAATTCAATTCGCGAAGTAGAATTAGTGTTGCCGACATAACTCGTGAAGCCGTAACATCGGGGAAAATAAGGATAACTAAAGTTGGAGCAAGCGTATCGCCTATCTAAGGCCCAAACTATCAGACTCAAGTCTGCTACACCAGTCTACAGGGATCTAAGTCGGCCGAGCGACGTCAGGGCAAAACTAAGGCCTATTGGATCCGAATAATGTATTTCTAAGGCAAGCCCTAGTCAAACCTAAACTAAGGCCCAAATGCTTCAAATAGACAAGAATTAAGCATGAAAGCACTCCACATAGTGAGGAGGGTCCATTAATAACACAAAACATGCTCACAGTTACCCGATAATTCCCGAAATAGGCCGAAAACATGATTTCTTAACACCTATGTAGGATTCAATAACTACCCAACCCAAATCCCAACTAATCAACATGCATTCACATTCTCGAGCTCAATCTAAGAGAGGGAAACCGTAGCCTACCTGCAGGCTGATCACACGCGCTCCAAAATCACTCATTCGGAGCTTTCCCTTTCTGAACGGTCTCGAAACGTTGCCCCGCTATCAAAAATAGAGTCACAACGTTAATACGGTCGTTTAGACACTAAAATCACAATAAACGGAGTCGGGTCAATTTTGGAGTCAAAATGGGGAAAGTGGGACCCACGCAGGAAATTCCGAAATTAACCCCAAAAGTGGGTTCTAACCAGTTTTCTCAGCTCATGTCCCAAAATGGGACACAATTCGGGGCTCGAGAAAAACACAATATCAACATGCAACTAAAACCCAAATTTTCTCAAAAATTAGAAATGGGACAGCAGTGAATTTACCAAAAACGAGCGGTCTACAATAAAATCTGACAACACCACAATGTTTTCCACGAAAAACCACTCAAAGATAGCCTCAAAAATCACCAAAATCGGATCTAAAATGGCTAAGAAAACAAGTCTAAAAAATTTCCAAAATTAGGCTCACAAAAAGGGTGAGGCAACAGGTATTTTACGAAAATTACCTCAAACGGGGACTCCAAATCACTATCCGAGCTCACCAAAACATTGTCCTCGAAAAATCGCACAACTTTGCCTTTTTAAATCGCCCAAATCGGTTGAGAGATGAGAGAGTTATGAGGGTTTGAAATTTGGGAAATGTTGCTGATTTTCTGCAATAAAATTACAGAAAATCAGCAACATTTCCCAAACTTAAAATTCCGATGGGGTGCTCCGATCTCGTTCAGAACCCCGTGCACGCCAACGAGATATGCGACCATACCAAATTTGATATTTTAGACTCAACGGCGCGGTCGAAATTTCCATCAGAGGTCATTTCGATAAAAAGTGGGTCCCACTTCCAAAAGTCATTTTAAGTCAAAACCCACAAAAGGGCTCGGATAGATATCAAAAACCTCCAGACACAAAAGAAGAGTCAATCTAGACCAAACTCGACATTCCGGAGCTAACCACGCTGACGAAATTCTCATCTGAGCGCGTTTACTCAAAATGTTGACCAAAGTCAAACCTAAGCCAAATTTCAAAGGCTAAAACGCCTAATCGCACCGACTCACACTGAAAACCTCGGGAGTAATGTCAACCATGCTACCACCCTAAAATGACCCTTCCGGAGCTGATGGAGTCATCAGAATTAGATTCCGATGTCATATTCTTGAACTTTTGATCGAAAATGATCGTTCAAGGTACATAAGCTCCAAAACACAAAAATTTGTACCAAGACCAAACGAACGACCAGGTGACCGAACTGTCAGTCCCAGTAAGTCATAAATGACTTGGGGTCGCTATAGAAACGCTCTAAACGACACACAGAAGGCAAGACACAGAAATGACCTTGAGGGTCATTACAAAAGGAGATCATACCAACGCACGATAAGAATATCAAGAAAATGAAGTTTTCCTAAAACACTTCATAGCCTCCCTCTCATTAGATGTGATGCACTTCACATCTATAAGAAAAACTCTACTTAGTGCGGTTTTTCAGACATCCTAGGACATTTAAACCTAGTGCTCTGATACCAAGTTTGTCACGCCCCGAGCTATCCCCGAGACGCGAACACGGGACGTAGGATCACAAGTGACCCCAAGCTAACTCTGTTGGCATAATCATGAGCATACTAAAGATAAATTGAGAAATAAAATTGTTGCGAAAGCTAGTAATAAGTAAATTTGAAATGATGGGGAATACCCATATACTAAGACTGAGTATCAAATCTGAGAGTTTAATACAAAAGAAACATCAAACTCAAATACTAAGCTGAATCTAACTATGTCTGAAAATAGCCTCTAACTGACTAGAAGTGCTGGGACATGCCCCAACTAAGTCTAGCAATACTGAAACTAAAGGACTAAAAATACTGAAAAGAAACTCATGACTATTGTCCTCGGAGAATGAGCACTCACCACTGATTCTGCTGAACTAAAGATCGGGAACCGATTTAAGCGTGATCTGAATGTTGAGAACCTGAACCTACATCACGAGAAGATGAAGCGCACATATGCATCAGTACTTGAAGGGTACTGAGCATGTATGATAGAGTAAAACTGAAATAAATGTATTACTGAACAAGAAATAAAGCAAGAGCCTAATTTAAACATGATATGTATATTGAATATTGAGCTAACTGAATATAATGACCACTTTATAACATGCTAAGACTGAAATACTGAATATACTGGTAAATGGTCAATGCAATAGAATTTGGCTGAACTGTGGGAGCTACTTATAACCGATAATAAAACCACATGAGCTAAATGTGGAGTTTGATGTATACGCCCCATCGAGAGGACCCAATATACCCAGCCAAAGGTATAGAGGCATGCTGTCGTGATCACTAAAATATTGCCCACAGAGGGGACTTACAACCTACGTGATTCGTAGTTCTGGGACTATTCGGGTACGCTAAACCCTAGTCCAACTCGGTATTATGCTACTCCCAATAGATTAGGTGATTAACACATTATAACTGAATTTCTGTATTATACTGGATAGCTCAAACTGGCATGCAAACTGAGAATGTGCATAAATAACTGATAATGACACATTTAAGACTGAGGCATGTATATCTGAAATAATTAAAATATCTAGCCTAGCAAGTGTAATTGAAGAACTAAAGAACTACATAACTAGGGTTCTAAAATTCATGCAATAAACGAAGTAATAACATGATAAATATGATTTGGAACATGTAACTAACTAATTCATGATAATCTGCTGAAGTTCTAGAAACCCTAGGTCTAGTCATGATAAGGGAATCAAGAATCTGATTGAATTTTAGGGACCTAATGGCGAAAGGAACCCACTAGTGAAATCCCACATACCTGGTGACGAATTCCACGAAGAAATCCTTCGATTTCAAGGCTGGAACTGGAGGAAACCTGATGCGTTCTTGAACTAGGGTTGGTCGTCTCTTTCTCTTCTTACGCTTCTAAATTTCTGAGTTTTGATGCAAGATCTGACTTAGGTAAGTTCTAGTTATGTTTCTAGGCTAAAACTAATCAAAACGACGTAGTTTAGAGGTCCAACGAAATAGAAAAATACTGAAATAACCCTGACTTAAAGTTGCAGACGAGCTAACCATGGCCATCTTCACGGACCGTGAGAGGGACCACGGACCGTGAAGTCGGTCGTGATCTGGACTTGGTTCTGAAAATTTGGGGGTCTAGACTACGACCACTACCACGGCCCATGTGGAGGACTACGGACCGTGAAGGTCCCTGTGGTCCTCACTTAGGTTGAGGTCTAGAGGCTTCATGTTGGGAGTCTACTGGTTAAACTCCACGGAAGCCCCCAAGGACCGTGTGAAGGATCACAGACTGTGAAAGTGTCTGTGGTCTTCACTTCGACTTGGGGGTTCTAGGGCCAAGCTGGCAGATCTACTGGTCTGATACTACGGACGCCACCACGGCCTGTGAAGGGTCCCGTGGTTTGACGCCTGGGCCTGGTGAAGTCCAAGTCTGGACCACGGGCAGGTCTACAGACCGTGGACCCTATTACAGTCTGTGAACCCTGTCGTGGTTCACTGCTTCAGGTAAATTTTACAATTTTTTTCTAGGCCTGATTTTCGAGGTGTTACAAATCATGGGCAAGCAACATCGTGTGGATGAACTAAACTAACGAGCACTTCAACTTTTGCTCCTTACTCAACTTGGAACCCTTGATCAAACGCATCAACTTTGTAGCAGTAATAGACTTATTCTTAGTCACTTTGTAGTAAAATTTCTCTCCCTTTTCAAGAACTTTTTTCAATTTTGCATCACGGGAGTATGCTGAGCAATTCAGCCCCGTAATAAATGCAAATTCTCTTAAGCCAAAACAAATAGGCTTATCATTCACACAAAACCAAATTTCATGTAATTTTTTTCATTTTTCACACGTCGCAACAACATACAATGGACCATCTGTCCATTGAACTTGAAATGTTTTGGAATATGCCTCAAGTGTCCAAAACAAGTACCTTTAAAATCATCATAAATTTTTTCTTGAACTAGAAGATTTATTAAATCACGATAAAAAGTCATCCTTGCTCTAACAGAAATTTTAGCTGAAAATGATCCTACTTCATCTATCCATGTCTTTAAATCATACGACTTACCAAAAATGACTTTTGCACAAATTGGCAAAGACAAGGGATCTTCATCTTCATCACCAGTTTGGGTATCTCTACTACTCTCATCTTCACTGTCACTTTTATCATTACTAGATTCAACATCATTACTAGACTGGGCACTACTATCCTGGTAGTTGTCAATCTCCGCCATTGTATCAGAATCAGAGTTTGACTCATGTTTTTCCACAACAATTTTTTTCTTTTTTGAAGCTTTGAAAACTTCTTCAACCTTATTTTTCTTATTTTTAGAAGCATTAGGACCAGATCATTTAATGATGCAGCCTCTAGTTTTAGCCATACTGTACTATATACAAGCAAAAATAAATTTGTCATATCAAAATATCGACCACTAGTCTATTAGCACAATCAAAGCTTACATTAAAAACACATGCAAAAGAAGTAGCAGTTCAAATAGAAATCGACAGTTAAATCGCAAACATAAAACTCGAAAATCGATCAAAATACAATAAAAGTTTTCAAATCGCTAACATAAAACTTTCAAAAAAATTCTATGCATTATCCAAATCAAAACGTCATTAACAATGACAAATCAGAAACATAAACTAAAAAGGGTCAGATTTTCAAAAGTTATTTTCAAAAGTTTAAGCAAAAATCTAAACTTCACTACACTACCGCAATTAAAAAATAAATCAAATAGGACTAAAAGTTACTGGAAATACGATGATGAAACTTACCTGAGAGGAAGAAGATTGAACAAAATAGACCTGATTCACTTCGTTTGAAATCTTCAGGAACTATTATGGGATCTTACGTTTGTGTATGGTTTCAAGAATAGATGATTGGAAAGGTTGGTTCTTAGAGAAAGGTGTTTTATGGAGGTTTACGAAATCAATAAAGCTGGTATATGAAAGATCAAAAGCCACATTGAAGAACAAAGTTCTGAAGTTTCATCGGAAAAAGGGTTTTCTGATAACCCAACATATTAAAAAAAATTATATTGGGATTGGATACTTTATTTTTGGAGGGATTAAATTTATTTAATATTTGAAGTGTTGGAAGAAAATAATTTTTCAAAACTTGTATTTTACCTCCAAGTTTTTAAAGTGTTAAAAAGACCCCTGACCCCACAAGCCAACCTCACTTTTTGATTTTTTCTTAAAGTAAACCTACAAAATAAATCAAAAAGAAATGAGGTGGCTATGGACTAAATTATGTTATATTGGTGGGCACAACACCAAATCTTCTCTAGTATCTTTGACCATCCATAAATTCTTATTTGCATAGCAAACAAGATAATACGATACATAGATAAATATAATCTTGTAATCATCTGTGGTAGAATCATAACACAATCCACAAGCACTAGCAACTATGGATGAGCTATTTATATACGGACACAATTTTGTGTTGTCTTATTGATGGATTCCACAAAACAATTGTATTATAAGCGTCCTGCGAGTGTAGTAGTACCAATCCATCATGTGAGCATATGATATGAGAACTTTTCAGAGGGAGCATGTGCTTTCTATGATAATTTGGGGATTTTTCAACTCTACAATATCGATTTCATCAACACAGACAGTATAAGTATTTCTATTTCTTCGCTTATGTAACAAGAACTTAAAGCGTCCCAAAGCTCTTGATTGATCACAATGCAATTTCTTGAATTTATCGTCAGATATAATTGTATTCCATGACTTAGAAACAGATTGAAAACGTAATAAAGATTAAACGGGCAGACTAATAAGAATGGTAAATACGATATCACATGGAACAAAGCTCATGATTTGTGTGTGTGTGTGTGAGAGAGATGCAGAAGAGTAGGGTTTAATTTTATTTATATATATATATATATATATATATATATATACACACGTTAATGTAGAAATTGTTATTGTGTGAAAAAAGGATTCTTTTCCTTTACTGATTTGTACTTGCTATATTTTTCAAGTCAATTGTTATTGTGTTTGGAACTCAAATAATAGTTAGACTACCAGTCTTATAACTTATAAGGTAACCACTTATATTGTTTCTAAACTTGTTATAATAATCTAAAAAGGTTGTAAAAAATATTCAATCATTTGGTAGAGATAAATATTAAATCGTTTGTTAATTTGTGTGTATGTTTGTATAATTCACGTGTATTCGTATAATTGAGCGTTATTTTCGTCCATATTTGTATAGTCTGGTTAGTGTTGAAGAAGAAGGAAGCTGACTATTGGAACATGTCAAAGGAACAGGTCCAACAAAGCTGACTGACGTGTCTACATCAAGTGTTGATGAAGAAGGAAACTGGCGATTGAAACATGTCAAAGGAACATGTCCAACGAAGTTGACTGACGAGTTTATAACACCGTTGTAGAATTAGAGTCGCACTAGGATTAAACTACTTATATTAATTAGGATTAGATTACGATTAGGATTATAGTACAACTAGGATTAGATTATTTATAATTGCATTATTATTATTAATATTATTATTATTATTATTATTGTAGTAATATGTATTGTAGTAGTTAACTTAGGAACAATTTTATTCATCAATACAATTCTTGATTTCTCTAATCCTAGACATGAGATTTCTACCGTTAGTATCAATTGATTTGTTTTTATTTTTGTATAAACTCGAAATAACGAATTCATACAAACACAAACTTCTTAACTTTAAACAGTTATACAAATTACATTATACAAATTCAGTTATACATATTACATTATACAAAAGTTATACAAATTCCGAAAACTACAAGCTTATACAAGTGAAACTCGGGCGCGTAATTTTGTCAAGAAAATAGTGACGAATGGTAATTAATTCAAACTATAGCTATGTTAACTAATTAACTAATATACGTTTTGCTTATCCACATTTCCTTTTATATATTTTCATATACTGTAAAATAAAATCTTCAAAGAGCGTCCAAGTGTGATACGTTTTTCTTCATTTGTCATTAACGAATTAATCAAAGTAACAGACCTCATTATTAGACAAATATAGCTTATGTTAAGTACTGATGTTAAATTTTCTATACAACACTTGACCAGTTGACCGTCCATAAGCACAACAAGCATGGTCCGGGGAGAACAGAATGCAAGTAGATCATACACTATCTCAAAATGAGTTTAAGTAGATCTTACTCTATTTCGAGTGTAAGCAGAGCTTACTCTCTTAAAAAAAAAAGAATAATTAAGAGAAATCTAAAGGAAAATATTTTATTTATAAACCCAAGTTCTTAAATCTTAATTCAAGTTCTCTCTATTCGGTATATTCTATTCGGTATATTTCTGTATATATAAAATAACTAGTACTAGGAACTTATCTAACTAACAAATCCTAATTAAAGTAAATATCATAAATTACAAATCCTAAATAACTTAAGATTCATGCTACAACTTTGAATTATTATTTTCCAACGGACCCTAACTTACTTCATAAGAAATAAAAATCATTGATATTCAAGCTTTAATAAAGAATATCTTCATAAACAAGATTAAAGTTAAACAATAAAATATTGCACACTTAAATGTTCAATACATAACAAGGGAATGGAGAAATAAGAAATTAGTCACGAAGAAATGTTCAATGCATAACAATCATAAAAACATGTAAAATTAGAGAGAATCGCAGTAAATGTACTATTTTCTCAATTAAATATAATAAAAGTTCAAACATAAAAAAAATAGATAAGTTGATAAATAAAATATGAAACTTATTAGAAAATTCAAAAACCCTAATCTTGTCCATGAGTGTCAAGTCTTGGAAAACTCAAGCTATCTAAACATGTTGCTTCACGATGCACATACCATGAACGAATATAAGGGAGTGGTCTATAATATGTGATAAAAATAGCTCGTTTTCTAGGGTTATATTTCGAAAAAAAGTGTTGCCCTCCAGCCGCACCTTGAAAGATAATTTCACCATTCTTCGTATAATATAAAACCTTGATGGATTTTACATGTGGTTTAATCCGATGCATTTTCACTAATAATTCCCATTTATCTTGTTTCTTGATCCAAATATCGGATTCAGTTTTCCACCATATAAACCAAGGCAATCGTTCAGAGGAGACAAAACATACAACTCCATTTCACCTATGAAATCCGGTGTTGAAAACTCCTCCAATTCATCTGACTTTACATTGAAGCGTATAATTATAGAATTCTTACTTACGAACCGGAAAATACGGTTCCCCTCCGAGCTAGACCAATCTTGAGTTATATTAGGGTTATCTAAAGACCAATATACACAATCTTCATCAGCGCTAATTCCCTCGATAATATCCTCACTACCTTCATCTTCATTATAAGACCAAATACTATAGTTGATTTTCTCATTTTCTAAACTTTGCTCTAATATAGGGAGGGTTTTTTTCATCGTCCAAAAAATCTTATTTGTAGAGCAAACAAGATAAGACGATCTATATATCAATATAATCTTGTAATCATCTGTGGTAGAATCATAACACAATCCGCAAGTTTTAGGAAATATGGAGGAGTCGTTCAAATATGGACACACATATATTTTGTGTTGTCGTATTGATGGATTTCATAAAACAAATGTATTGTAAGCTTTATGTTCGTGTAGTAGTATCAATCCATCATGTGAGCATATGACATTAGAACTCTTCTGAGGGAGCAATTGCTTTTCTATAATAACTTGGGGATATTTCAACTCTATAAAGTCGATATTGTCAACGTGCTTAGATCTAGAAGCACATTTTTTGTAAAGTAACAAGAACTTTAAGCGTCCCAAAGCTCTAGATTGATCACAATAAGTTTTCTTGAATTTATTATCGGAGATTATAATATTCCATGACTTAGAAACAGATTGAAAACGTAACAAAGATTTAACAGGCAGACTAATAAGAATGGAAAATAGGATATCATCAGATAGAATAAGGGACATTATTGTGTGTGTGGTGTAGAAGAGGGGGGGAGAAAGCAATATATAATGAGGGTTCCCACAACCCCACGAAGTCTCTATTTAGTTACGATAAAAATTTACTTTCCCATATTTATATTAAATTATTAATTGATACATTGGTATATGAAGGGAATTTTTCATATTAAGCCTTAATTAAAGATTTTTTAGCTATAGTTTTCATATTTATAATTCGTAACTATATTATTGTATTTTTCAGCGATTTCCTATAAAGATACAAATACATCTTAACTAAATTAAGATTTTTTAGCTATTGTTTTCATATTTATAATTCACACTTATATTTTAAATTTGTTATTTGTGGTATTCATTGTATTTTTCGGTGATTTCCTATAAGGATACAAATACATCTTAACTAAATTGAGTAAAAGAAGGAAGAGATCTTTTCTCATATGGTAAAAGTATTCCTATTTTAAATAATTGTATCTTTTTTTTATAACAAATTACTCCCTAAAACTACTCCTATTTTGAATTGGACTCTCAAGTGTATGTATGTGTGCGTGATTTCATCATTATTTTAGAGAAATCAAAATCAAGTATAAAATCTCTCATCTTTTTTGTATTCATTATGAGTGATTTGTATTCAAATACTGCCAATTTTTTTTAATCTAATTATATTAATTTATATTCTACCGATGTATGTATGTAATCTTAAATAATGACCATTTTAAAAAAAAAATTAAATACTAATATGTGTGTATTTCAATTTTCTTATTCTATTCACTTATGGTCATTTGTATGCAAAAAAATTGCTAAATTTGCTTATATTTAATTGTTTTCATTTGAGTCAAGCCAGTTGTTGTATTTATTTATTTTCATAAAAATTGTCAATTTTTTTTGGTACCTAATGCATTAAAATCTCATGTTGTATTTATTTATGTGTGATTTAATTGTTTTTATTTGAGTCAAGTGAGTTATTGTATTCATTTTTATTCATAAATTTGTCAAGTTTCTTTGTATACCTAAATACAAAAATGTATATATTATTATCTAACAGTTGATTCCAAATACAAGCAAATAGAAAAATTATACTAACTGTTAAAAGATGCACAAAATATAGAAAATGCAACATACACATTGGTAGAAGTATATCAACAAATAAATACATTTGATTACATTGATACAAAAAATACAATGGTGAATTGATACACTTAAATATATTGACAAATACACAAAAACTTCTCCCAAAACACCAAATATACATCCAAATCTAAAGAAAAAGCATAAACAAATTGATACACCCACCATCAACATAATCTATTAAGAAATCATTTGATCTCACAAAAAAAAGAAAACACACACCCATCGTATGATATTGTGGTACAATGAAGATAACGGAGGAAGAAGAGGTGAAAACAGCAACGGCTGGAGAGGAACCATGACGAGATTAACTCAAAAAAATACAAACCAAAAAAGAAGTTACTTGATCATAAGAAATTTTGAATTGTGGGAGATTCACATTAAGTGAGCGCACCTAATCAAAATTTATTTTTAAAAAATAGTGGTCTGATGAGCAAAAGTATTTTTTTTGTATCAATTATACATACAAGTTCTCTAACACCATATCAACTTGATTCAGTCATGAAGTGTGAATAATAGAATGCAGACCTAACTAAGATCATGTTATGTAACCGTTCCATTTCAATTTGTTTGGCTTGATTCAGCATGCGAGCATAAACCAATAGCAACAACAGTATTTAGCTTTTGATCCATATGTTAACGAACAGCAGTAGAATGTATATCTCATGGCCAAACCCAAATGGTAATAGCAGAGACTCTGCTCTCCCAAGGCAATAGGATATGAGATCGTCCCCTTTCGGATTAAGCAGGATTCTGCCACTCAACAAAAGGGGATTGCTGTGTGATGATTTTTCAAACTTGGGTTATACAAGTAACACAAAAGAACTTGTCCCAATTCAATGAAAATCATCACATGAAATGAAAACCAAAGAATACAAAATCCAATATTGATAAAAAATTAGTTCTGCAACAGAATATCAGCCACAACAGGATAGTCTTCACTTGTCAAAAGCAAGAAAAGACTTGAAAGACATGGTGGCTGTAAATGTAGCTTATGTTTAATGTTAAGTACTGTTGTCAAATTATCTAAACAGCACTTGACCGTCCATAAGCACAAAAACTTCTGAAAATTCCAGAGATTAAGCATCCAATTGGCTGATTTTTTTTGAAAATTTGTGTTTTAAGGCTGTGATTAGTTCAGAAACGAAGCTAATAATCTACTCCAAGAATGCATAAATTATCAATCTTTAAGATTCGAGAAAAGATTTAAGCTTTTTCATCAACCAACCTATAGCTATACAACAAAAATTAACTATATTTAAGAAAATAGGAAAATGGCTTCAGAATTGCAGAATAAACAGCAAGGCCTATGGGGCCATTCAGTCCCGAAAGATGGTGTTCTTTTATTACAGATTTCATCACCAGCCAATAACACACGCAAAAAAAAAAACGAAAAAGCAATACAGATTGGTAAACAATTGGAATATATTTCTCATGGCCAATCCCAAGAGATAATTGCAGAGACTCTGCTCAACAAGGCGATAGGATATGAGAAACACCCTCTTCGGATTATAAAAATCAACAAAGAGGGTTTGTTTTTGTGATGATTTTATACATATGGGTCATACAAGCATAGCAAACAAACTCGCCCCATTTCAAAATTAAACCATCACAAAAAAAAGGGAAAAAATCACAAAATTATGAGATGAAATTAGTAGACAAGTACCATTGTAAAAAGGAACCCATCTGTGGATTCATCTCAACGGTTGTCTGGCCGCCGCTGAGTTTAAACTCAGCATTCCATCTTTGCACTGTCGCTCGAGGCTCCACTATTTGAATAAATTTTAAGCATAGCCTTTATGCGTGTGCAGTTGCAGTTGCAGTTGCAGTTACAGTTACAGTTACAGTTACAGTTACAGTTACAGTTACTCTCATGCTTAAAGCTACAAATGATGCAGAAAAAAACTATGGAAACACTGAGAAGATAAGGAAGCCATTGATAGAAATGCTGTAGAAAAAAACTATGGAACCCATTGATGAAATTCGAAAAAAATTGATTTGAGGATGGAAAACCCTAGATTGATGAATGTGAATGAGGGGGAGAGAAGATTTAAATACAGATTTGTTTTTATGGGCCAAATTGTTGGGTAATTCGATTTGGGCTGATATGTTAGATTGGGGAAATAATTTGCAGGCCCAAGTGTACAGGTAACTGGTCTAAGAACAACTATTTAAGGTAGTAATAGTTGAAATTCACAAGTTTTATAAGTCAAAGTTATTTTAAAAATAATTTCAGGCGCAAGGATTTGAGCTCTCAAAAAACTTAGTCCTATGGGTTTGAAGTTGGTTTTGTGATACGATGCGGTTAGACAGACTTTTTTGTACGGATTTATAATAGTGTTGGTCAGTCAAGAACTTTGCAATATGTAATCTGTAGAAATAAGGATGTTGGAATGAATGTGTAAACATAATGAGTGATAAAGATAAAAAAAATGAGGATATCTAAGACAAGGTGAAAATGACCTCCATGGTGGTCAAGATGAACGAAGTCAGACTAAAATGATTTGGACAAGTGAAGAGGAGAAGTGTAGATGATGTGAAAGGTTGAATATAATAGGTACAAGTACAATGAGAGGTCGAGATAAGCCAAAAAAGTATTAGGGAGATGTGTTTATACCAGACATGATACAACTTTATCTTATCTAGGACATGACCTTAGATAAAAAAAAATGTGGAGATCACATATTAATGTAGAAGGTTACGATAATAGAGTGTTGCTACTCTTGCAATGTATTGCTTTTTTATTGTTTATTGTGTTTTGCTTATAGCAATATCTTTAATGTTGTTATTGTTTTCGTTTATTAGTTACTGTATTTTCTTCATTATTGTTTTTCTTTTTCTTATATACCTACTTTAATTTGCACTTGTGTCGAGAGTTCTCCAAAAACAACCTTTTCGCCTCCATGAGATAAAAGTGATAAATTCGCTGTGGAATATCATTGAATATATTGTTATTGTTGATATGATGCAATAAATAAACTTTAGCAGATTATCAAACTATACCAATTGAAAGCTAAAACAGAAGCTAAATTTTGATTAAAATAATCAACTATACGATTTTTATTATTATATACAAAGAAAATATCCATAAATTTTCACTTTTTTTGTCTGTATAATTCTTTATTTATTTTTATTTTTAATCTGTATATAAAAACAAGTTTGTGTGCAATGATACCCCTTATCCGACCCGAAACAAATATACGGAGTCCTTTTTATTCACTCTTCTCAGTGAAAAAAGCGACTACCCTTTCCTCATCCCTTACACCCAAATTCTCCTCTCTACCAATGGAGTCCCTAACTCTTTCTACTTCTCTATCTCCTCACTGTTCCTCTTTCAATCTCCGCCATACCTCTCTTCCTAAGCTTTCACCCACTTTTTCACCATACCCATCTCGCAAAACCCCCTTATCCCTCAAATCTTCACTCACTTCTCACCAACCCACTTCAAAAACCCTTTCTGATTCTGCGGATGATAAATTGTCCTTGCTACTTGCCTCTGCTCCTCAGAGCCCGGGGATGGCTATGCGTGGTGCTGAAGGAGACGCAATGGGACTGTTGCTTAGGGAGAGGATAATTTTCTTGGGTAGTAGCATTGATGACTTCTTCGCTGATGCTATTATTAGTCAGTTGTTGTTGTTGGATGCTCTGGATTCCACTAAAGATATTAGGCTCTTTATTAATTGCCCTGGTGGCTCACTCAGGTATTTCTAATTATTAACATAGGATTAGAATTTATATCTGAATTTTGAAGTTGGATTTGTGACACCTTTGCCCTACAAGGTGAATTATCGGGATGCAATGAGCTCAGTGACTCATGTAGTCGAGCCCAGTTAGTTTGGGATTGATGTGTAGGTAGTGTTGCAGTAGTCTATGTTGCTCAGACTCTCCAATAACTTGTCGCACCCTCCAAAAATACACTACTTTTGAAGGATTTGACGCGCACCCATGAACATTTTGAAGAGTTTGTACAACATTGGTAGTAGTAGTAGTAATTGTTGCTTGGAAAGGTGTTACCTTTAGGGTAGCGTGTGGTTGTTTTGAAGGTGCAAGCTACGTTTTAGTTTTTTTTTTTTTTTGTCTTAATTGAATATGCTGCTGAAATTTGTCTTATGATGTGAAGTTTATGTAGCACTTCACATGATGTCTGGTAGTTTAGAGATCAGACTGATGAAACATTTTTGTAGCTAGAATGATCATTTAGGAGGAAAGACATATGTCTACATCATAATTTGATGTTGTTGGATATTTCATACCTATAGTAAGATACGAACTCTGATGTTGAATATGCGGACCATGTGTGCTGTGTAAGACAAGTAACACGAATGTATGGTGATTAGTTATTATTTGATAGGTAAATGTGGTGGTAAGTTATTTTCCTTCCGTAAAAACATTAAGGCCAGTCTTGAGATGATACAAGAACTCTGACTTTTGTATAATGTGTTGATTTCGAGTGAACATGCAGCATGTTTAATACAAGTTGCAGAAATATGCAGCGATAAGTTATTTATTTTTCTTGATGAAGATGTTGTTTATTTTTTTATTTTTTTTCCTTTTTGTCTTGGGGAGAACTGGGTATATGATGCAGTGATGAGTTTAATGTATACTTTTTCAGCAACCCTTTTAGCTTGTGAGGAAAGGATAAGAAATACTTTATTGTTATAGCTTCATGTCAATTATATTACATCTTAAAGCCATCGCACATGGAACTGGGATTAGATTAAGAATTGAAGAACAGAAAACTTCATATTAATTAGTGTAACGTAATTTGGAGACTTCATGTTAATGTGCTGAAGGACTTTATCATTAAAAAAATGTGTTGATGGAATTCCTTTCTTGAATAGAAGTGGTGCATGCTAGAATTATACTAGATGATAATCAGTGTTGCTCAGGGTGAAAGAAATATGCAGGGATCATACTCAAAATTGGGAGAGCTGATATACTGTCTATATCAGCTCAATGTGATATGACACTTTTTTTTCTTACTTGAGGTAGAGGCGTTTCCAGTCTTTATAATGTTAGTTCAGTTTGGATACAGGTTTACTGAACTGCCTGTATGTTGTATATGTTTTCCGTCTTCAAGTATGTGAATATCACAATATGATCAGAAAGAAAGAAATAGTCCCAAACTTGGAACTACAATAACAATTATACAGTTTCAATGCCAAACTAGTTGAGGTTTGTTATATGAATCCTCTATTTCCATTTTTCTTTATATAGAGGCCCATTTCATTTCACTACAATAAAATTAGGGATCCTCTAAAACTAGATGTTCTCCAAATCTCATGGTTATCTTTCACTTACAAATCTCTAACCTACCTAAAATGAACCTATCAAAATCCAGACGTTTTTTTTGAAACAGGACATCAGACGTATGAATCAATACAACGAATTCGCAGGATATTGGGTATTATTCAAACTGTCAAAACAAGGGATTGACAAGGGATATTGTTGACTGGGTTGTCTAAAGTTAATTTGGTACGAAAGTAGGTGCATGTAAAGACCTTGCCGAGGGGGATAATTTCATAGACCTCCCCCTCAAGTTTTGCTTTGTAACACTAACCTCCCTTGTGGCTTATAAAAACAATATTAACCTTCCTTGTGGTTTAGGATACTGCATTTACCTCCTGTGTTTTTCTCTAAAACAACTCATTTAACCTATTTATCATTAATGTAAAAAAATCCTCTTTTCTAATTAATGAATTTATGAATATCTTCTTTAATAATAAAAATCTAATTCCTCTTCAATTAGTTTCTCTTCTTTCCTAACAGCTCTGATGTCTGCAATGTGTGAAGCAAATAAGGATGAAGCTGGCTCCCCTATATGATGTGTAGTGGCGAAAATAAATTAGGTTCCCTTGAGCTTGGATATTAATATCTCAAGTTACTATCTCCATTGTAAATCTGATATTTCGTTTTTCTCGCCACGGATTGCAAATGACTAATGGTTGCTGTTTGTTTTCATTTGAGATACACATCAAATTTGATTGAAGGGTTTATGGTCCTCTTCTGAGTAACCTTTGAATGGACAGATGACAAGTTTTGCTCTCTTATCTTAGGTTCCATTTCATATTAAGTTGATTCTCTTATGATTATTAATCTTCCTTTAATGATCATGAACCCACTCACTGAAAGGGTAGAATAGGCAGATTGTAATTTTTTTCTTACATTAGTGATAAATAGTTTAAAAGAGTGTTACAAAGAAATTAAAACAAGGGAGGTAGCGTTATATCTTAAACTACCTGGAAAAGTAGTGTTACGAAGCTAAAATGCAAAAATTGGAGGGAGGTCTTTGAAATTTCCAAAAAGATGCATGCAAAGATGGTCCGGAAGGCAGACAAAGTTTGTAACGTGTAGGAGAGGAGCGCAAAATAAGTAATCCAACTTTGATTACTGGTTGAATCTTTGATTAATGGGAAAGAGATAGCTGCCCTCTTATACTAACAAGCAGGGGTTTGATATAGAAATAATTATAGTGTCTATATGATCTACTCTTTGGTGTCTATGAAAGTTTTTGTTGAGACTGTTGAGCAGAATATGCATTATTAGTCCCTTTCAATTGCATTTATTTTAGCAGTGTCAGTTTTTGAGAGCAGATCCATGGTATATAAAGGTCATTGTACACTCTTTCCCTTCTGTTTCTTTGATTTTGTCAAGAAACCGACGATCTAGTGCTTCTCTTTTTTGTTCCGCTTGCACTTATCTTTAGCACATGAGTGTAATGGTCTCTATGCTTTTCCCTTCCCCCAGTAACCTCTTTTATCTGTTCATTTGAGTTGTTAACTGAGTGTTTTGTAACTGCATAGTAACATTTGGTTTTCCACTCACTGTACATTATAAGGATTTCAGAGTCAGGTCCAACTTTGATCTATCCATTCTGAAGGCTGAGTGAGCATGCGAGGCCCATACATCAAAATTTAGTTTTTCAATTCGCAAAAAAATCAGTTTTGTCAGCATTCACATGATTATCTTAGTTTTCTTCACGCATTCATGTCAATTTGTTAATGAAAGAATGTTGAATCTTTTGTAGAAATACTTTTACCTTTTCTCTCTTTTGATGTACCTCTTCCTGTTTACCAGCGCAACAATGGCTATCTTTGACGTTGTGCAGTTGGTGAGGGCTGATGTATCCACAGTTGCACTTGGCATTTCAGCTTCCACAGCTTCAATAATCCTTGCCGGTGGCACCAAAGGAAAACGCTATGCAATGCCTAATACTCGAATTATGATACATCAACCACTTGGAGGTGCAAGCGGTCAAGCAATAGATGTAGAAATTCAAGCCCGAGAAATAATGCATAACAAGGACAATGTTATCAAAATCTTTTCCAATTGCACTGGACGATCATATGAACAAGTACAGAAAGATATTGATAGAGATCGTTACATGTCCCCAATTGAAGCTGTAGAATTTGGGCTAATTGACGGTGTAATTGATAGAGATAGCATCATTCCACTTATGCCTGTTCCTGAAAGAGTTAAACCTACATTGAAAAATCAAGAAATGATCCAAGACCCTCTGAAATTTTTGAACCCAGATATCCCTGATGACGAGATATATTAGCTGGTGCAACAGGTACCTCCTTTGTTTTCTGACTATGTTCCATTATCTTGACAGCTTATGAGTGGAGTCAAAGAATATGATCAACTAGCTACATCGCACTCAACTCCAAAGAGCAGAGTGTCTTTATGGTTGAGTCAGGTTACATCACAGAAATGAGGATTCAGTATGGTTCTTCTTAGGTGTCTTAATGTATACTTTTTAAAAATTTATAAAGGAGTGTTCATGTTTACTTATGCACGTAACTGGCTTTAATAATTTGCTTGATGGGCAACATCTGTTCCTTGCAGTAAAATCCACTAAAATAGAGTGGATTTTAGGTATTTATGTTGACATGTAAAATATTGGTTAAGGGAAACCGCAGTTGGGCAAGATTTAGAAGTTCAAAGAAGCATTAACGTTGAAAAGAGGCTAAAGGGGAAAAGTTCTGTATGTTGCTCACTTGCTCATTCTTATGGTAGGAATGTTATAAATGTTATGAATGCTAGAATCAGTCGTATGGGTTTAAATGAGCTAAAATAGAGTGATATGGTCAGTGATGGTTCATATATCCAACCCCAACTTGCTTGGAATTGAGGCATAGTAGTATTTGTATGAATGTTAGAATTAGCAAATAAAGTAGAATAAGAACAAAGAAGAGCCAATGCTACAAACTCTATGCAATGATCTACTATATTGTATTTTTTCAATGAACAGTAGATTACAATTTATTTATTCTTTTAAAAAGGGAACATTTTACAAACACCAAAATTAGGTCATTATTGGAAAGAGGGTAATTGTTGCATCAACACTTACCAAGTACTAGATTTGAACTAGATGGTAAAGAAATCTATGTTGCTCAGATTCTTCAAAAATGCCGACGAGCGCGTGTCTGATCCTCCAAAAATAGTGTATTTTTGAAGGATCCGACACGGGTGCGGCAACATTTTTGGAGTGTCCGAGCAACCTAGAAAGAAATATCAACATGTAAAGTTTGTAGCAAAAGTTTGACAGCTGTTGTTCTTCGGTTGACTTTGGGAATTGAATTAAATTTATCTCGGAGGAAAGACACAGGGTTAGTGTTTATATGCATCTAAACTCATGGTGATACTTATAAGTTGGAGAGCTTACTTTCAGTATATGTAGCTAGGCATTACGAAGGAATATCAAGATCTACCTATCAGAAAAAAGGAATATCAAAGATATAGGCCTTTTGCAGATATTCAGTTACATGTGAAAAGATTGCAAAATTTGCTTTTTCAAGTTTATGGTTGAGCTGAATTTTAATGCAGACAGTATGTGTTACATGTCTATTAGATGAACCCCCTAATGAATTGTTCAAAAAGTTATACAAAAATGTAAATAAACATCCCATGCCTCGGTAATTCTGGCAGATAGTTGTTATGAATCTGTTGTTGGAGGTAGAAGTTAATCTTGGACTCTTACAAGGGTCAAGTAGATGTTGTTTTACAGTATGCTTTGAACTTTTAATTTTGAAGCAGCCGTTTCTGTGAAATGGTCCTCCGTGGAAGACCAAAAACAGAAATGGAAATGAAAAAAGTCAAAAAAGGGAGAGAACAATAAAAAAGAAAAAGAAAAAGGATTGATGTTAGTCATAGAAGGGAAGTGCTTTCAAAAGACCTACAATGTCACTGCATCCATGCAAATATATAGCACAATGGAAACAAAAGATCTATATAAGTGATACAAATTTGTCCAAATTCCGAAATATGTTTGTCAATTAGGACATTTACTTTAGGGTCATATTCTTTTTAGAAGTGTTTTTAGCCCTATTGCAGATTTTTATGCTAGAAGAAAAATATAAAGTTTTTATTTTTAATTTTGTATAGTGTTGGTCTGAGATAAATGGAGAAACATGGCCTGGGACTCGGGGAGGATTCATGTAGTCGACCACAAGTTGAGGCGTTGTTGTTCTTCTGCTTGCTCAATCCTGTAACAGCTGATCTCTGCTTGTTCAATTCGGGAGTCCCATGTCTGAACATGATTAACTGTACATAATGTAGGTAATGGGATTTGGGAAGTGAATGGGGGCTGGGGCTACTCCGTGCATGAGATCAATTGTGGGACTGGAGTGGCATTTGATATTGCCAAGGGACATAATTAGTTACACAGTTTTATTAATCAAAACAATTGTGCCCATTCTTTTTATTATCAATATGCTTATTTGTTGAAATGAGTTTACTTTACGATACAAATGTGATTTATGATTTGCTTAATTACTTAAAACTGCTGTTGTTGTTAGCTGATGCATGTCTTTTATCAGGTAGGGGTGGCTCTTGGCTCAGAAATATCGCATACCTGAACATGATGCGTTATACTCATCGCCATTGTTTGTTGTAGAATTTTCTAGGAGTTACAACGCAGACCATTCATTCAGGGGAGATTTTGGAGAATGAATTGCAATGAATTTGATATTAAAGCCATTATTGATATTTTGTATACCCTTTACATTCTACTTAGTGACTAGTTTGTTTCCTAGATTTCTATAATTCCTTTTCTCTCCCGTTTGTTATCTTTATTGAGAGTGGATACTGGTGGTGGATGGTTCAATACTATTAATTTCAACCATATATTTCACAGTTTCTTGCCTAAAATATGACTTTGTTTTCATCTGTCCACAACTTGACACTGGAGTGTGGGTCGTTTGATTCATGAGACAAGGTGAGATATTCCAAAGATTAAATTTATACTTCAAACTTGATATTTTAATATCCCATATGAGAGGTGTTCTAGAACTATAATCTCGAGATAACTTTGTCTACGACATAGCTCACATGGAGGAGCTACTTAGTCAACACACTTCCTGTGTTGATCAAATGATGCTTGTGAAAAGGTATCATGAATTTTATTGTTAGAAAAATGAGACCAAGTGTGGATGAAGTTAATACCTTGTACATAGTCAAACTATGCTTTCTGTTTCCTAATTTTGTGTCAAGTTAGTAGTAGTTAATGCCAAAATCATATAGAATTAGTTAGTACATACATACAAGCAAGACATCTTTTAGTTGACTCAAAACTATTTATTATGCTTCTCTTTTTTCCCTTTTTCTGGTTTAATCATTCATATTTTGAAACTTACTGGCTCGACTAATTTAACTTTGTGTCAAGTGTGATTTTATTGACTCAGTTAATTTGACTTTGCACTAGTGAGCCCATTATGTCAACCACCCATTATTGGCTCGTTTGAGCATTACTAACTCCACTAATTCTACATTTCACAGCTCGAATTTGAGATCTTTAAGTAAAAATGGAAATAATTTCAATCATGCGAGGTAACTGTTGAAAGGGTCAGCCCACACTCCCCCTAATAATAGCTTGCCGGCCTTCCAAAAGATACTCCACAAGAACACTAAACAATTCTATTTTGCCGGTTAATTAATCTTCAAATGTATATTCAATTAAACTTTGACTCAAAATATTAAGACTCATTGATAGACACCCTATTTTATTTTATTTTCAGTTATTTATTTTCCATTAAAAATTAAAGAATTATAATCTATTAATGCACTAGGCATATTCTTCTTGATGTGAGAATATTTAGAGCAGTTTTATATGATGACGTTGTGCAACATTATATAATCAATAAAAATAAATAAATGGAGTCATACATAATATTTCTGGAGTCTAAATAAATAAATGCATATGCAAAAGTGCATTCTTGGAGTTTTCCTCCAGTGATTAATCAGAGGAAAATTAACAAACTAAATTTTATTCCTCCAGTCAAACATCTTTATGTATTTCTTAAATTCTTTCTTAAAGAATAAATTGCTAGTCAAGGGGATTTTAAATTTCTATTATTGACCGATAAAAATAAATAAAATTTTATAAATATCCATAGTTTAGAGTATAGTTGTGAAATATATTTATAAGACGTAGTTACTATTGTTGTATCAGACCGGTCACGAAAGGGTTGTTGTTCATGCAATGAGGTAGCTGAAATTGCGTGAAAGAGCTATATCAATGCATATTGTATCAGTGCATACATGTATTGTATATTAGCTACAAAATCCAAATATAACTACATTTCGTAATTTTTGAAACTGTAATCGATAAATACAATCTAAATATTTTTAACGTCAAAGTAAATTTTCCTTAAAGATATTATCATGAGTTAATGATTAAGTTTTTTTTTATTATGTCTTAATCATGAGGTTACTGAAAGAATAATTTAAGTATACTATTAAACAATTAATGTAGTTTTCATTATGAATTGCTGATGAAAGTTATCAAGTGGCACAACATTTGTTTATTCTATTATTATTATTATTTTATTTCAACGGGCATTTCGTAAAATTTAATAAATACTCCTCAGAAGTTGGATTAGGTGAATAATTTTTAAATTCAATCAGCGGCATAATACAACTTTATTATCAGCAAGGAGAGCTATAAGATTAAAAGTAAATTTTGCAATGAAAGTGAAGGACTCATTATCGAGTTAATATCTCAAAATGTTATTCAACTTTAGAAATTTATTTAACAAAGTTATTAAATTATGTTTTGTATCAATAAAATCACTCAGCTTAAGCATTTGTATCAATAAAATTAATCACTTTTTGTTCGCCCCCCACTTCCTCTCCATCCCAACATCCAGTTGTACCTTAGATTTTGTGTAGGGCGGAGAGGAAGGGGGTGGAGGTTCGACAAAATTCAGTAACTTTAATCTAAACCCAAATAAGGCAGTTAATATGTTACAGCAAATTAAAGTACACAACAAAATGATCAATTCTTAATATAGTGAGGGTTCTATAGGAAACAGTCTCTCTAACCGATCGAGAATCTCTACATGTAGGATTATATCGAGTATGTTACTTTAGTCAGCTTAGGAAAAAAATATTTAGTTTTCACACGGGATAGAAGACAAGTATAAGGTGATTGGCATCTAATCAATTTGGATTTATGTTAATTCCATTAATTGTTGCAATAATTTTTAATTAAGCCCACTACATGTTTGTCAATTTTTCTGACTCAGAAAGAGATGAGCTTGAATGTGACGTTTGATGCTTCTATAATACACTAAGTTCTCTCTTTTTTTTAACTACAAAGTTGTTAGTATTAGTCTTGCATGTTTTAGTCTTAAAGTCTTTCATATTTTTTTTCTGCAATATATCTACTTGTTGAGTAAAAAAAAACTTGTCCTTGTGTCTCTGATAATTTTTATGTCATTTGAGTATTAACTATAAATTTTTATCAAAATATATCTCTTTAGTTTGTTTGTCTAGGTGGGCTTTTGTGCCGAGGAGAGGCAGAGCTAGGATTTTGAGTTTATGAGTTTTGCATTATGTGAAATACAGTTACTACTTTTGGAAAAAATAGGATTTTAAACACAAATATAGGATTTAGGGTGAAGCTACTGGGTTCTGCCGAACTCGTAGACAGGCTTGTAGATGAGATATTGATGAATGGTGGAAGTGTTAATACTAGTTAATATATCTTGGTAGAAAGTAGATTTTAGTCTACTTTCGTGTCGAGAAGTTCAGGGAAGGGAAGGGAATGGAAATGGAGGGAAGAGGATATTCAGATTTCTATAGAAACACAAGTGAAGAATTGTTCATAAGAACTATGATGGACAACTCAGTAGGAGGAGTGCCTGTTCCTACAATGGAGATGTTGGGTTTTAGAAACATCTCTCATTCCCTTCGAACCGACAGTGAGGAACTTTTCAAAAGCTGGCTCACAAGTGCAGAGGCAAGAAATCCTTCCACTCTTATACATGTTAACTTTCATCTATAACTGTGTTGCATTCTCAAATCCATTTTTTGGTATTTATAAAGCATGTATAGCAGTTCTATATTTGCCTGCTTATGTCTTTTGTATCTTAGCTGATTCGTTACTGTTTACTTCTCAGAATAATGGCAGTGATTCTACACCATTGGCTCAGCGTGCTCGACAAGCATCACGAAGGTTAGTGTATTTGGATGTTCAATAAGACAATCACTTTTATCATTTCGCTTGTTGTTGATAGAGCACTCTGAGGTCTTTCTCTTCTTAAGTTATATTTGTGCATGATGCAACAGTTACAATATATAGAACACTGTAAAGTTTGTTTAGGATTAGAGAAAGGTACCACAGGGAGGATTCACTGAGAATTGGGAAATTCATCCTTTCTTGATACAGTGCAACTCTCTGTGTTACTTCAGTTCTCCGAAAATCGTGTGAATACTAAGTATAAGGCAAAAGGAAAAAGGTTCAGTTCGTTTCCAGTTTTCGCAAAGGAAGCCAACTTCTCAGAGTAGTTATGATTTCTTCGTCACTTAAAACTTCTCACTCTAATTTCTGAATACATTTTTCGTGGTTCTACAAGAAGTCGGAATGATAACCTATGTCAGCAGAGAGATGCATTAGTTTTTCAGATTTATGCATCCTTTTGTTTTAAAATGCAGGATCTCCAGTGAACTTGCTGGTCTATCTAGTCAGCAAAATGAGGGGATTCAGAAAAGAAAAATAGCCGATACTCAACAGCCACAGAATACATGTATCGCCATTGAATCATCTAGCAACCTTAACCAACATTCAACCAGGTGATCTATACCTTTCTTGTGTGCTACCTTTTACCACTTTAGGCATGTATGATATAATTATGATTAGAACTGCATTTTTGGGGGACTATTGCAATGTGTTCTCTTGTTGCCTTAGCCTTACCCTTTTGGTTGGCCTTGGGGAGGTTATCCGGTTAGCTCAACCAATCTCGATATTTCAAGCATTTTTATCATCTTATTAGTCATTCTGAAACTTTTGGGGGGGTAATAACCATATTTCTTTTGTCATCAGGAACGTGACAGATAGGGAAATGCAAGCTAGTAATCTGTTTTTAGCGAAGGTTTGTTCTATAATTATTGATATCTTTTCGTAGAATTTCTCTTTGATATCTCATACAGAGCTTTCATGCAGACCTGGTTCCATAGTTCTCAGCCCATGACGAGAAGTCGTTCATCTGAGCTAAGGTATCCTTCATATTGCATCCTTTATTGTAATTGGGAAACAATATCCTTGGTTGCTTTACTCAGCATTATATATAAACTTGGATTTAGACCCTCAAGAATTTTTTGTTTTCTTATATAGATTGATTTTATCTAGTTTGAATTAAAGGCTTCCACGTACAAGAAATTTCCAAACACTAATTGGAGAATCTTTTTTCCATCGATGTATTCCATTGATGTTGTTATTGCTTGATGCTGATTATTTCTTGCGATATTTGGTTATGTCCCTAAAAATTTCTGTAGGAGGAGGTATGCAGCCATGCATAACTCACAGTCTTCACTAGCTCGTGAAGCCTTGCAAAATATACCTGGAAATGCTGTTAATAACTTCAAAGAAGAAGTTTCTGATCCCACTGGGTACACTGATATGTCAATGTGTGAAATTACCAACCAACCTAATACTTTTATGTCTCCATCAAATTCATCTTCATCAACTTTTGAAGCACAGCAAGTGGATGGTGCGGATAATATTTCTTCTGTTGTAAGCATGCTAAAGGGGACCTTAGAGCGGAAGAAATTGACAAACTATCATACTGCGAGGGAAGCCATTGAGGAGAATATGTTGGGGTGTTATGGTAATCAAGAAGTCTTTTGTAACTCCGACATGAATCAACATCCAGGGAATCATATTTCTCTGAATCAAGGGACATATCAGGATGCATCTGTTGTTCAAGTCAGAGATACGGGGATTCCACAAACAGTTCAAGGGTCATTAGATGCCGTCTTAGAAAGTATTATGGCTCCCTCAAACCCAATCCAGATAGACATGGTATCACAGGAACCTTCTCAAAGTGGATCTTCTGTTGCAGCACCAATAATTTCGATCGATTTTGATGCATATGATGGCCTGAGCAATGCAAGTCAAGCTTTCAATGTGTACGAGGGTTCTAGAAATCAAGTTGGATATGGAAGGAGCTCCGAAAATGGTTCAACTGCTAGAGGTAAATATAACATACATAAGCTGTCTGTATTGAATTATCTATGCTGCTTTCAATTTGCAACTTGCACGTCCTAGCAACTTCATGTAAACAAGGTCTTTCTTCAAACAGAGTGATGATTTTTAGATTTTCAAACTAAGAAATGATACTAATTGGAACTTTAGATTTCACATAGTGCACTTATTTGAGATGATTATTTCTCCAAAATCAGCGTTGTGCTTTGCTCACTAGCTTGTTGATATAGCCATTTACTGTTGAACTGCAGATATTAGAGAACGAATATATGATAACATGAAGGACAACCAAAAGGTATTCTCTACTCATATGTCCTTGGAATTGGAAACAACATTACCTAATGTTCAACTTAGAATAGTGAGATGGTTAAGGCTGATGATAATTTCTCCTATTTGTTCATACATCGCAGAAAGAAGGTTTAGTTCGAAATGGATCTTTGACATCAGTACAATCAGGTAACTAAGACATTTGACTGCAATGAAGAAATATCACATCTTTGCATTTTTCACTTTCATATCTATTTAAAATTATAAATGTACCAACGTTGATCATGTTCTTTTCAAACATGGTGGTGGCATGCCTGTTGCTTCCTATTGCATTAATGCAGACTCTCTCTCTCCCTCTGTCTCCCTATGTCTTCCTATCCTGAAACTCCAAAGTAGTTTAGGTTAGATCACTTGTTAGGTGAAAAACAATAAAGCAATGAGCATATCGGAAGAACTTATGGAATATGTTGGCACTGCAATACTGCCGAAATTGGTTCAGTTGATTGCATATTTTTAGAAAGGTTACAAAATGAATCATGCAATCAAAGGAGTGAAACTGGAAAAAATAAAGTAAAAATCAAATCTATATATATTGACCTTAGATTTCTTTCTTGTTCCGGGAATAGAAGGAATAAGATGTTTGTTATATTCTTTCTGACAATTTTAATATCAAAGAGTTCTCAAAAGAGACAGCAAAGTAAATGTGAAAGGTCCATGCTTACCATGAGATTGAAACTGTCTTATTTAATGAAAAAATTGAGCTCCAGTGCCAACTGTGCTAGTAATCTGTTTTTATTCTTATATTGAGGTTTATGATCTATGTAATTCTGTTAGATCAAAAGTTTTATGGCTTAATTGCACAAGATGCTATATTACATGACATGCATGATGTTACTTAATTGTTTTCATGCTGTTCGCTTCTAACCGGTATGAACAAATGCAGCGGAAAATGGAGATCCTAAGAAGAAGCGAAGGGTGGAGCGGTCTAGGAAGTATGTACAACTAACTATTCTCAGAACTTGCATGAATCTTATTCTTTCTCCGACTACATTCCTTCTTAGTGATTAGTCCTTTCTGTGGTTGGTAAGACTATTGCATGTAGAAATTTTATGCAGATAGCACGTGTTCTGCCTCCGTATGTGACTTATTACAGCTTTATTTTCCTGCAATGATATGAAGCAGAAATCAGAAACGAGATTTAGAAAAGCATGAGATGTTAGTTAAACCTTGACATTCTGTAAGGCCTGAACTATGTGATATTGCCTCTCTAAATGGAACATCAAATGCATGCTTTTCATCACATATACTTGCAAAAAATTTGCAATTTCTGATGCTTTAACTTCATGGCCTACTCAGAGTTTAGGCTGCTCGAAACTACTGGCCTCTGTGTTTGCATGGCCTTCTCCTGTCATGCCAAACATTTGATTAGTCCAACCAGATGTTTTGTTTCTCTTCTCTTCTCTTAGTTCTCTATATTTGTTGTCTTTCCTGTTCTATCTACTTTGTATGACTAAGCTTAGGATTGTATTTCAAACCAACTATTCGTACCTGACTCAAGCATGTATTTGAAATTTTCTTAACCTAACTTGTCCAAACCACGTCTCTATCCAACTCGAGTACGAGCAAAAAATGCAGCTTAAAGTTGGGTATATGTCCTGATAGTCACTTTGGTTTGACAATGAATATCCTAAAACTTATTCCTGTGTATGATGATGGTAAATGTATTCAAGTATATGATAAAGCCAAGAGTCTTCTCTGGCTTTATAAACAAAAAGTTAGAGACTATTGAGCTTCCACAGTAGAACCAAAGCTGATGCCAGTCTATAACTGCTTGTGACAAATACCGGGATATCCTGCCAATTTCTCTCTTTTTTTTCGCAACCATAACTGTGTGATGGTTAGATTTTGTACATCTTTGTTTTTGATATATTGAGGCAAACCATACTCTGTAAGCGAAGGGTTATTATTTAGTTACTTGTTTGTGGTTCCTCATGTGTATGCCACTTAAAAATTTCTCATAGAATATGATCCATTTATTGGTTTCAATGTTGATGCAGAATGGCAGAAGCCAAAGAGAGAAATTTAACACCAGCAATTCCTTCAGATATGCAATCCCTTATGAAACGCTGCGAGAATCTGGAGAAGGAAGTTCGTTCACTTAAACTTAATCTGGCGTTTATGAATAGGTACGTTCAAACACAACATTGAGGAATGTTATTCCAAGAACATGCAACAACTTTGTCCATGTTTTCCAAGCTTGTTTACTACTTACCATGTGACTATCAATTCTGTGAAACAATTTTGAGATTTCTCTTCACGTCTGTGATATTGTGAACCATATAGTTGTAGTGGCAATAAAATGGTAAAGCAATCATGATTAATGACTAATCAGAGTTTTTGCATGATCACAGAAAGGATTCTGAACAGACTACACAAATTGAAGAGCTGCAGAAGCAGAATGAGGATTTGGTCAAGGAAAAAGAGCGCCTTCTTGGAGAAATCGAGAGGGTCATTTCAGAATCTGGAAAGTTTTAGATACTGTTGCTATTTAGCAGCTTCAAACGTGCTTCTTTAAGAGGTCCTATGGGGTTGCTACAGCATAGGAAAGTAGGCAGAATTCAACTCAATGTTTCATGTTTTCAGTTTGTAATCCAAATCTCAAGTGATAAGTACATTTAAAGTGGCAGAAATCTACAGTCCCATATAGAACAAAATCAAAAAAATTGTGATGAACTTGAACATTTTGAGCATATTGTAGGATGCTTCTCTCCTAATATTTTGAAAATTTTCAATTTCTCCATCAGTATTCTTTGTGCTCTTTCTTTAACAATAAAATCTCCTAACTGACCAACTATTTTCCTTTCATTGCCTTGTTTTCTAAGTTCTATCGACGATTTTCTGTCTTATTATACATAAACTGCATCCTTAACAAGAAAGCAATGTTCTTCAGAAAGTGGGGTAATACATCAGTAGACTAAGAATCAGTGCAAGAACAATTCAACTATCAGCAACCAAATTTTGGCTAGTACAATCAATTAGATAACAAAATAATACTCTAGTTATTGTTCTATCTTGTTTGAGGATTTAAACCAGTCAATCCCAAACATAGACAAACAACTGGGGGCCGGAAAATTCAAGGGACAGTAAATTTGTGGTTTAGCTAAAGATAGAACGGCCAACCAACTCGTAACCTGATCCTGCTGTAACCAGCCAGATTAAGGTATTATCGCTTCTGAAGAACATAAACTAGAAAGAAAAAGCACCAGAGAAGAACAATATTAGACTTCATTCACCTGGGCACAGAATAATGCTCTGGGATAAACTTTTACTAGTATTTATTCCTGCAGTTTGTTCTGTACACAAGGAACTAGATTACAACGTATGGTAGAAACACTATGTAAAAACTGTGTCTACTGGTACAAAGATATTACACAATTTCATATTTCAACTTGAACTGCCAACACGCTCTAGCACTTCTACAAAAATGAGTGCTACATGCTATAGTAAACTGCTATTTCAGGGAGACCAATCCGTCTGAAATATTGAATGGCCAACCAACTAGTAAATGACGCATAAGCTAGCAGGAAACAAACTCTCCTTAAACGGACTTTATTGAATGGCAGAGTAAACCTTCTCACCACAGAAAGTTGATAGATGCAAGAAAACAACTTCCGTAGGAGTGCAAAAAGAATTACTGTCATTATGGAAGTACAGAAACCAGCAATAACTCCGGCTACAGCTTCCCATCTCCAGTGCCAGTATAAAACCCCACTAACATACCAAGACTTCAATATCCTCATGAACCTGCCACAGTAATATCCAATTAAGACAAATGAATAGGGCTGGCAATGAGAAAGTAAACCTATTAAGATTTCAGTGTGACGTTTATGCCATTTTTTGGACAAACTTATAGGGTGTAGCAAGATGCTGAAAAAGTAAATTACAGCAAACTGACAACCAGGACTCAATGAATCATACTTGTTCTTGGATGGCTACTAGAAAATATGGCCTAACATTTCATTCCTGACCAATTTCAAGAAACATCAGCTGCATAGTTAGTGTTCGCAAGCTAACAGAGACCATTTCTAAGCTAACATATTAAATTCCAGTTTCAAGTAATGCCAGATGCAGAGCTAGTGTTTCTAATCTAACTCCATACTTTGAGCTTATTCATGTTCAGTAATATCAGTGTAGAGGATATCACCTCTAAACCAATTTCGTGATTAACTTGCAAAGGTAACACTTTTGATAAGTTAACTTGCGAAGGTAATAATACTTTTGATAAGTTAACTTGCGAAGATAACTTTAAATCAAAATGGGATCCTGAACGAATTCCCCCGGTCAGCTAGAGTAGTGGGCGTGGAAGCATACATGGAAAGTTAGAATTCCATACAAAGTGGCATGCTTTATGTGGTTAGTAGTCAAAGAGGTCTGTTTAACTGAATTTTTTTTTAAAAGAGAGGTATTGTGTTCTAGATGTCATTGTTGTGGCAAGAAAACTGAGACCGATTGCAATCTGTTGTGATGGGGCATTAGCTGTGATGTTACTGGCTGGTGCAAAAGACCTGTGTTTTTGCTTGTTTCTAAAAAAAGTATCAGATGGGCAATGCCAAAAAGCTCTTTAGATTTGCTGAAGTACTGGAAAGGGGAGGAGGTTCACCCAGAGAGAAAAACAGATGAAAGTTGATACCACCTTGCATTTGGTGGACTGTTTGGAGGGGGGAAGAAATCTGAGATGACTTGAAGGTAAGGGTAGTCCAATGCAGAAGATTAAGATGAACTCCCTATCGTTGTTTCATTTTTGGTTTAAAGAAAAATTCCTAATGGACACTGAATCTATCCTAAAATTTTAGAATCTTTGTAAGTAGAGAAGGATGGTTTTTGTCAGCTTCATTTCTGTATATATGGCTTTGCACAGCCTGTAGATTGGTATATTAAAATTGTTATTAATCTCAAGATATATGCCATAATCCAAAATGAAAATAAGTTAAATCTCAAAAAGGAGTTTGAAGATTGTGCCAAGTTTGGTATTTAAGTGGAGAAGGTAGAGCGATTGACCCATTATCCCTGAGTTCCGAAGCTGGAACAACAAATTTCTCAGTCATTAGAAAAAGGCGGAACTAAAGCTGGCACGCCTATTCACTTAAAGACACCTCAAAACTCAAGTAAGCCTTGTACATTGTAAACAACTAAAGTAAGGTCGGACTCTGTCATTTTGACACTTTTCGCTGACTTGGCAACTTGTGTGATATTCACATCAAATCGACGCATGAAGAACCTGAAAAAACCATATTTTTTATTTTTTTATTCTTTTTATTTCCTTCTTCTTTATTCTTTTTCTCTTTCTTCTCCATTTAATATTCTACCATCAACAAATCTTCTACCATTGTTATCTTGTTCACTGGAAAACACTCCATTTTTACGAGCAACGTATTGAAGGGAGGGATTGAAAGGAACAGAAAGTGGAGCAGGAGAGCTCAAATGGGTGCTTGAAATTTTGAGGCCACTCAATTGAGACGCCACGAAACTTAACTCTGAGCTCAGTTTCAACTTGAGTAAAGCCCTTTTGGTCACTGAAAATGTCATGTTAGTGTGTTACCACCCACCACATGTCCTATGATGCTTATACTCGCCCGTGATTGATGCCATTTTTGTTCCAATTCCTCAAAGAAAGAATCTTTTCACTCTTTTTCCAGTCAAGAATGTTGTTTTGGTCTAACATAGATATAAACTCAGATCTGGGTTTCAAGAAATTTCCGACAAGCACTCCATCTTTTCCGGGAACGTTCATACAGATTTATTAATTTTTTCCAGAGAAACTCAGTTCTTCCTCCTTGTATAGAATGGAGAAGAAGATCCTTGAACCAATTGAGAAATGTTTGGCAAGAAGACGGAGAGGGGGATGACTACTGGTGAGGGAGTTTTAATGGCTGGGGGAAGGAGGGGTTGGTATGTGGGGTTTAGGAAGTACCTTTTCTATTTTATTTTATTTTTTCTGAAAAATAGTTTTTCTTATAATTAATTTTTAAATTATTATTCTAGACCCAAATGCCACATGTCCTCTTTTAATTAGTCATCATGCCATGTCACGTGCGAGTGCAATACACACTTTATAGTTTTAATGATTGTCAGAAAAAATGTTTAATTATCCAAAGTTTAAGTTGTTCGAGTGTTCAAAATGTCAAGGCTTACTTAAGGTGTCCAAGTGAAAAGTCGTGCCAACTTCAGGGGGCTACCAATTGGTTCAACCTTAAAAAAAGAACGATGCATCAATAATAAGGCAACATGGCATGCAATGTACGAAGGAAATGAAGAAGCAAGTGAGACTATTTTATGGTTTGGCGTTTGGGGAGGTGCTTGATGATGGATGAAATTCCCTAAAAGGTCGTTCGGTAGATGGATCAAAGTCACAATAAAACTTACCCAGCCAAATCCAACATTTTGGTATGTCCGCAGATTGCATAACTGTGGATTATTTGTCTGGACACCCTCAGTATCTTATCATTTGAAAGACACTCCATATCTTCTCTTTTGTGGTTTGGCAGGAATTATTTCCCTGGATTATGGCTCATTCTGATAAGAATACAAAATGACCATTCAGAGCCTAAATATAAAACTCCTAGAAGTTCCTAGTCATCTTTATTCCTCTTGGCAGGCCACACACCACTACCCCTTCTCGTCGCACAAACACGATGCCCTTCTCATTGTGATTCCACCGTTCCCCTTCTTCTTTATACACTACAATTCATCTTCTTCCCTTTCTCCACCTGAAATTGAGCTGCAAAACAACATCTTTTGGTTTCAGTCGTCCTGTTTGACCATTTTCCTTCTCATTGATCAACAGCCCAGATCTCCCCTTCTCCCTCTGCTCATTTTGTTTCCTTTTTTACCCTATTAATGTTAATGCTCCAGTTCTTTAATTAATCTTGTTACTGCAGTATAATTTCAAATTAGGCAAATTTGACCAGTGCTGGTAAGACTTTGGTTGATTAATTCAATGATTACGACAACATCCCTAGTGTAATCCCACAAGTGGGGTTTGGGGAGGGTAGGATGTACGCAGACCTTACCTCTACCTTTGTGAGGTAGAAAGAATTAATTCAATGATTGAAACTAATAGTTTCTAACTTTGCCTTGAAAATGTGTTAAGCACAAATATTGAACAGGACTGGATGGCAATAACAATGGGACATCCCATCCAATCTTATGTACCAAATGATCTGTGTATAACATACACAAAGGTAGATTATTGTTAGGAAGCATGACCAAAATTAAGGAAATGGGACATGCTGATATTTTCCACCTGTGTTATTGACCAGGGAGACTAAAGTGCAGTAGGAGGAGAGTATCCAGAACCTAACCATGCAGTATAAGTAAGAGTGAAGCCGATTATGAAACTTTAACGATCATATCTGGGAAGAAGGAAATGCATTATATTCACCACTTATTAGCAGACCAAGTCGGAAACCTTGCAATGTACATTAGATAAATGGGCAGATCAAAGAAACTCAACCAACACTTGATATTCATTGAACCTCAAAAGGAGGAGCAGGGGTGGTGCAAACATCATAAAAGCAGATGAGCAATTGATGTCAGGTGATATCAAAACGATAAAATGACTCAACATCAACAAAGAAGATCCAGGAGGCAACAGATAAAACTCAAGAAATTTTGAGAACTAATGTATGTATGTATGTATGTATATATATATATAGGCTTAAGTCATCTACGGCCACTTAAAGTTGTCCACATATTTCACTTGGACACCTCAACTTGGGCTTTTACCTATTGAACACCTTATTTATTCAAAAATCATTCCTATTAGACACAAAATACTGACATGACAAAAAAAGTGTGTTCCACACTCCTTGAACGCGTATAGCAATTAAAAATCATATTTTTTTAATTTATTTTTCAACTTATTTTTTTAAAAAAATATAAAAAATAAAATGGAAAATCTCTGTCTCACCACCCTCTAAACGTCTGCCTCTCTTTCTCTAACCCTTTTTTATTCTTCTTTTGCATTTTTTTTAAAGTTCCATTTTTTTTGATAAAATTAATATAAATTGATTATTTTTTTCAGCAAAAGTCGTTATTCTTTATTAGATAATTATGGTAGTGAGTAATTATAAATCCAAAATGGTGAAAAGCTTTGAAATGGCAGCAGATTTTGATGAAGAAGAAGAGGAGCGGCGGGGGGGGGTGGGGGGGGGGGA